>CAUYQG010068461.1:0-25061 GCA_963574415.1 Tarsius wallacei
GCAGCCATAAAAAAGAATGAAATCATGAATTTCGCAGCAACCTGGATGGAACTAGAGTCTATAATACTGAGTGACCTCTCACAGAAACAAAGAACTGAGTATCACATGTTCTCACTCATATAGTAGACCTTGATCATCCAACGTATTTCCACAAGAAAATGACTGACAGTCGTGGGGAACTATGGCAGGGGAGGGTTAGGGTGATGGGATTAATGGTAGTAAATATCTGTCTGGGGAGGGGGAGACACTTCTTATCAACAAGGGTGCCTGAACGAAGCATATTTGTATACCTAACCCTTAACTGTACCCCACAATATCATAATAAAAAATATTGAAAATTAAAAAAAAAAAAAAGGAAGAAAGATGAGTCAATATCAGTTATATAAAAACATATAGGTACAAATCATTTTATGGTGGGGGGCTTGTGGTCAGTTTTGTGCAGCTAGAACAGAATACTTGAGACTTTGTAATTTATAAAGAAATGATTTATATTTCTCACTATGCTGGAGGCTGGAAAATTCAAGATCAAGTCACCAGCATTTGGTCTATCCTTACATGGCAGAAGGCAGAGGGCAAGCTACTTGAATGCTATGTGAAGCCTCTTTTAAAAAGTTGGAGATCATCATCTTAGTAAACAGACTCAGAAGAAGAAAACCAAACACATGTTATCACTCACATGTGGGACCTAAACGGTCACAAAGATGGCAACAAGAGATACTGGGGACACTAATAAGGGTTAGGATTCAGAAACTACCTACACGTACAATGTTCATGAACGGGGAAATAGGCCACCTGAGTTCCAATCCCCACCACTACACCATATGTTAATGTAACAAATATGCATGTGTACCCTCTGCATCTAAAATAAAAAATTAAATTAAGTGAAATGAAAAATTTAAAAACCTTAATCCCATTAACTAGGGAGCAGCCCTCATGGCTCAATCAACTCTTAAAGTATCCACCGCTTAACACTATCACATTATCAGCACCTGAGTTTTGGAGGACTCACATTCAAACCTTAGCAAGTATGGACATTTACATTTAGTGTTACCTTGATTACAATGAGAAAATTTAGGCTCACTGAACTTAGTTTCCTCATCTTTGTTACAGAAATAAGTACACCTACCACACTGTGAAAATAATTTTAAATAAGAGGATATGCGTAGTAAGTGATTGATATGTGATTAATAAGTATTGTTAGCAGGCTGACATTGTTGAGAACATTTTTATTCTTATTTGTTTCTTTTCACCCTCAGTAATTGTAACACACAGTACCCTCATGCCATATACCAAGTTTATATTTGTGAAGTGTATAAATGATAAACAAAGGCAAAGTAGTTTGTTGGTTTGCTTTTACATTTTATTAGAAGGCATTTTTATACCTTTTACTTTTTGACTATAAATATATTATGCTATGTTTTGAAAGATACTTATATATTAGGGTGGAGGGTATTGATTATTGTCTTTCAATTTTGGCTCCATGTTAAATTTAGTAGAGAAGACACACACACACACACACACACACACACACACACACACACACACAAACTCTGATTCCCTGAACTTCAACTGCAGAGGGCTAGCTTTATTTGATTTTTAAATTATTTTTATTGTTTAATTTTTCCCATCTTTATGTAATTAAAATTAACAAATAAAAATTATGTATATTTCAGGTGTATGGTGTTATGTTTTGATATACATATACATTGTAAATTGATTACTGCTCTAAATCGAATTAACATATCCATCATTATACATTTTAAATTTTCATCCATTATACATCCATATACATCCATGTGTATTATACATATCCATCCATTACACATTTAGGAGGTAGAATTGCAGTTTTATTACACAAATATATTGGGTAGTGGCAAAAGCTGGACCTTCAGTGTAACCATCACCCGAATAGTGAACATTGTACCCAATAAGTAATTTCTCATGCCTCACTCCCCTCTCACACTCCCACACTCCCACATTCCCACCCTTTTGAATCTTTGATATCTATTATTCCATACTCTATGTCCACATGAACACATTACTTAGCTCCTCTCATACATATAACTTACTGATTCTGAGTTATTTTGCTTAAGAAAATGGCCCAATTCCATCCTGGTTGCTGCAAAAGACATTATCTCGTTCTTTTTTTATGACTGAGTAATATTCTATGGTGCATATATACCACATTTTCTTTATCCAGTCATTCACTGATGGACAATTAGGTTGATTCCATTTATTTTCTATTGCAGATAGTGCAGCAATAAACATTCAAGTACAGATTTTTTTTTGATATAATAATTTATTTTCCTTTTGATATTTGCTGTATTAAATGGTAGTTCTATTTTTAGTTCTTTGAGAACTCTCCATATTGTTGTTTATAGAGTTTATACCAATTTACATTCAACAAGCAGCATATAAGAATTCCCTTTTCTCTGCTTTCTCAACAACATCTGTTTAGCCATTACGATGGGTGAAAAAGGATATCTCAGTGTGGTCTTAATTTGCCTTTCTCTTATGATTTGTGATGCTGAGGAATTTTTTATATGCTCGTTGGCTATTTGTATGTCTATTTTTCTTTCTTACATCTACTCATTTTATTTGCCCAGTGATTATTTTCCTATTTAAAAAAAATTATTTTAAGGATGTTGGGTAAAATTCAGAATTAGATATGCAAATGGTCATTGTACAGGTAAAGCTTGGGCCTCACTTTTGTTCTTCAATTCTCTTGGTTTGAGATCAGGCACCCTTATTAAAGAAGTGTGCTCCTCCCTTCCCTGGTAGTCTCCCGCTATTGCCAGTCCCTTTGTATGGTATTATGATAATCATTCAGGGTCCGCTTATGAGTAAGAAAATGTACTCCGTTCTTTGTTTTTATAGTAGATCATTGAGTATTATAGACTCTAAATCCATCCAAGTTGCTGTGAGGTTCACACTTTTGTCCTTATTTATGGCTGCGTAATCTTCCATGATGTATATGTACCATATTTTTTTATATCCAATCCATTTTTTACAGACAGCATCGTTGGTTCCATGTTTTTTTGCTATTGTGAATAATGCTGCAATAAATATGCATGTGTGAGTAGTTTTTTTTATAGAGTGTTTTGAGTTCTCCTGGGTATATTCCCAGAAAGAGGAAGATTGGTGAGTCATATGAAAGGTCAATTTTTAGGGCCTTTAGGAATCGCCATACAGTTTTCCACAGAGGATTTACTAGTTTATGCTTCCGAAAACAATGTAGAAGTGTACCATTTTCTTCATGTCCTCTCCTGCATCTGTGCTTTTTTTGAGGTTTGGCTGATGGCCATCCTGACTGGAGTTAGGTGATATCTCACTGTGGTTTTACTTTGCATTTCTTTGATGACTAGTGAGGATGAGCATTTCTTCATGTATCTGTTGGCTGCTTACATGTCTTATTTTGAGAAGTGTCTATTCATATATTTTGCCCTCTTTTTAATAGGGCTGTTTTGTTTTGTTTTGTTTCTTTCTTTTTGGCACATATTAGTTCCTTGAGGATCCTATGTCTTAGGCCTTTGTCAGATATACAGTTGGTGAACATTTTTTTCCCAGTCTATGTGCTGTCTCCCTGCTCTCTTGATGGTTTCCTTTGCTTTACAGAAGTTCTTCAGTTTGATGACGTTTCACTTGCCAATCTTATCTCTCGTACCATGGGGATTTAGGGTTTTGATCAGTAATTGGTTTTCAGTTCCAATTTCCATAAGGGCATCTCCTGAATTTTCTAAGGTTCTTATAGTTTGAGGTTTTACATTTAGGACTTTGATTCATTTAGAGTTAATTTTTGTGAAGTGGTAAGTAGGGGTCTTGTTTTAATCTTCATGGTCAGTTAGATTCCCAGCACACTTTTAATGAATAAATTATCCTATCCCCAGAGGTTGTTAGTGGAGACTTTGTTGAAGATGAGTAGGTTGAGAAATTGAGATTTTGCTTTTGGAATCGTTATACTGTTCCATTGGTTTATAAGCTTAATCTTGTACCAAAACTAATCTGTTTGATTATTGTAGCATTATGACAAAGTTTAAAGTCTGGAAATGTGCCACCTTCTGCTTTGTTTCTTTCGCTGAGAATTGTTCGGCTATTTGTGATCAATTATGTTTCCATATAAATTTCTGAATTGTCATTTCTAGGTCTGAGAAGGATGTTGGTAATTTAAAGGGATTGTATTAACTCTGTAGATCCCTTTGAGTAGGATGGACATCGTAACAATGTTGATTCTTACAATCCATGAACATAGAATAGTTTTCCATGTGTTTGTGTCATCTTTGATTTCTTTGAGCAGTGTTTCGCAGTTTTTGTTGTAAATGTCTTTCACTTGTCTGATTAAGAAAATGCCAAGGTATTTCTTTTTTTGTTTGTTGTTGTTCTTGCTATTGTGTTTGGGCTGCACTTTTTATTTGGTTCTCAGTCTGCTTATTATTGGTGTATAAGAGTGTGACTGTCTTTTGCATGTTAATTTTGTACCCTGAGATGTTGCCAATGTCCTTTATCAGTGAAAGAAGGTTTTCACAGATGCTCTTGGATATTCAAGATATAGAATCATATTGTCAGCAAAAAGAAATTACTTGACTTCCTCTGTTCCTACTTGTATACCACTGATTTCCTTCTCTTGTCTGATTGCTCTAGATAGAACTTCCAACACTATGTTGGACAAGAGGATGAAAGTGGGTGGTCTTGTCTTGTTCCAGTTTTCAGGGGGAATGCTTTCAATTTCTAGCCATTTAGCAGTATGTGCTATGGGTTTAACATAGATGACTCTTACTATTTTGAGGTATGTTCCTCCTCGTCTAGGTATTCAAGGATTGTTATCAAGAAGGGATGCTGGATTTTATCAAAAACTTTTTCTGCATCTAATTGTATAATTATGTGATTCCTATGTTTACATCTGTTGATGTATTTAATTACATTTATGGTCTTGCCGATGTTGAACCAGCCCTGGATACTGGGTATGAAGCCCACTTGGTCATTATGGATAATTTTTGAGATGTGTCATTGAATAGGATTTATTAGAATTGTGTTGAATATTTTTGCACCTATGTTCATCAGGAATATTGGCCTGTGGTTCTCTTTGTTGAATCTTTACCCAGTTTGGGTATTGTTGTGATGTTAGCATCATAAAATGATTTGGGGCGAGTTCCATCTTTCTTGCTTACTTGGAACACTTTCCTTATATGTTTTGTAGAACTCCAATGGAAAGCCATTTGGTCCAGGACTTTTTTTTTGTAGGTAGTTTTCTTATGATGGAGTCAATTTCCTTAGTTGTTAACAACTGTTTAATGTCTAATTTCTTCTTGTTTCAACCTTAGGAGGTTGAGTGATGTCAGAAAGTCCTTCATTTCATTTGGTTTTTCGATTTTTTTCTGTATAAGTATGCATAGTAAAATTTGATACTTTTTTTTGGTATTTCTTTGGGATTCATTGTGATTTGATCTTTTGCATTTCTAATTGTGTTTATTTAGGCTTCTTTTCTCTTTTTCTTGGTACATATGGCTAGGAGACTGTCAATCTTGTTTATTCCTTCAAAGAACTAGTTTTTTGTGTGTTTGATTTTTTTCTATGATATTTTTGTCTTCTATGTCCTGTATGTGGGCTTTTACTTTGATCATCTGGATTCTTCCATCGAAGTTAGGGTTTTGGTGGACTTGCCTTTCCAACTTCTTTAGGTAATTTGTTAGGCTGTTAACTTGTGATCTTTTTCATTTTCTTTTTGTATGTTTGTAAATAAATGTATTCCCCTCTCAGTACCGCTTTCATGGCATCCTAGAGGTTTTGATAAGATGTGTCTTTATTTTCATTTGTTTCCAGGAATATAAATTTCTGCTTTGATTTCTGTGTTGATCCAGGAGTTGTTCAGTTTCATGTTGTTTGGTATCCATGTCTTTATGGGTTTTGGAGGGGCTTTGTTGGTGTTGATATTTATTTTTATTCCACTGTGATCTGAGAAGATGCATGACAGTATTTTGATATTATGGAATATGTTTATGCTTGATTTATGGCCAAGGATGTGGTTAGTCCTGGAGTATGTTCCCTGTGGTGATGAATAGAATGTATATTTTATGCTTGTTGGGTGGAACGTTCTATAGATATCTATGAAGTCCATTTGGTCAAGTGATATTGTTAAAGTCAATATCATTTTTAATTTATTTAGAAGCCATTTTATAATAGTTGGTGCTCCTATGTTGGGTGCATATATGTTTAGGATGGGTATTTCTTGTTGATGAATTGAACATTTTATCATTATGTAGTGACCTTCTGTATCTTTTTAAATTTTTGATAGCTTAAAGGATATTTCATCTGATATTAAGATTACAACTCCTGCTTTCTTTTTTGTTCTGTTTGCCTAAAAATTTGTTTTCCATCCACCAATTTTGAGTCTGTGAGTGTCCATTCTGGTGAGTTGAGTCTCCGGAAGACAGCATCTTGTTGCATCATATTTTTAAAATCCAGTTTGCCCTTTTCTGTGTTTTCTGTTGTGCATTTAGTTCATTCATATTCCAACTAATTATTGAGATGTGAGTTTATCCCTGCCATGAAGTTCTTATAGAGTTTATTGTTGTTGTTTGCTTATTTGTCTGTTGATTTTCTTTTGATTTTGGGGTTGATATACATGTGTGTTTTAAATAGTTTTCAATATTATTCCTGCATTCTTGAAGAAGAATGTGGTCTTTCTTTTTTTTTCTTTCTTTTCTCTGTGCTTAATACTTTCTTAAGTGTTTCTTTTAGAGCTGGTTTGGAGGTGGTATAATCTTTTAGGGATTGACCATCTGGAAAGTATTTTAATTTTCCATGACTGATGAAGCTTAGTTTAGCTGGGTAAGAAATTCTTGGTTGGAACTGTTTATCTTTAAGAACTTTGAAGTTCTGACTCCAGTGTCTTCTAGCCTGTAGTGACTCTGAAGATAAATTTGCTGTGCTATTCTAATAGGTCTTCTCCAGTAGGTAGTCTGACCTTTCTCTATTGCTGCCTTTAGGATTTTTTTCTTTTATACCTTCTTTGTGTAAACAAGTTTCTATGGGTGAAGAAGTTGATCTTCTCATTTGATATCTTGTAGGGGTTCCCTGAATCTCTTGTGTTTGAATGGTCATGTCTCTGGTGACATGAGGAAAAATTTTTTTTGGATAATTTCATGGAATGTTTGTTCCAGAGTATCTCTATCTGCCTCAGGGATTCCCATTTATCTTAGGTTCATCTTTCTGAAATGGTTGCTTATCTCTTGGAGATTTTGTTCTATCTTTTTAAGCTTCTTTTCTATGTTTTCTAACACTTTTGGTTATTTTCATATTTTTGTCCTCAGGCTCTAAGATTCTTTCTTCTGCTTGGTTAATTCTGCTTTCTGTGCTTGTCAGGTTTTTTTTATTTCATTTATTGTATTTTTATTACCATCATCTCAGTTATCAACTCCTTCATTCTTTCCTCTTGTCTCTCCTCATTTCTATTCATTCTCTCTATTAATATCTTGATCTCTGAATTTGTGCTTTGAGAGCAGTTGTTACGGGGATTCTTCATTGTTTGAGTTTGAATGTCTGTATTCTCAAGTGCTGTCTTCCCAGGAGTTTAAATGGGACTGGTGTTCTTCCTCTGGTACTTCATTTATGATGATTTTCCTCCCCTTTTTCCCCTTTCTTTAATTCCATTGCTCAGTGATAGGTGGTAGAGCTATCACTTCTGTTTGCCAAATCTCCTAATCTTCTTTATGTAGATCCACCAGATTTGTTCAATTTTGAAGCCAGAGTGGGGATGGGGGAATGTGCTTTTTGCAGTTTTTAAATTTGATTAAGTTATGATGGGAGAGCTGTGGTTCAGAAGCTATCTGCAGATCACAGTATCTGCTGACTGGTGTGTGGGCCCCTTGGAACTCACTTCCCTCTACACTACAATCTGTCCAGGTGATGGGGGCATATACATGCCCCCTGAAAACAAGATGAGGTAAAAAGAAAAAGAAACAAAGAGAAAAGGCAAGATGGGAGACAAAAGGAAGATAAAGAGAGGGAGAAGAAGATGGAAAAAAGACAGGTACAAAAAGTAATGAATAAACAAAAAACAAAGGCAAGCAAAAAAAAAAAAAACAATAAACAGCAAAAGCAACAGCAACAACAAAACCTGATGAAGCACTTTCCCTCAAAAATACCCACATGCAAACTGAAAAATTCAAAAGCTAAAAAGAAAAAACAAAACAAAAAAAATACCCAAACCAAAAAATACAAAAATGTAAACAACAGCATTCAAAAAAAAAAAAAAAAAGAAGAAGGACCTCCTTCTGTGCCCATTTCTGGAAGCTCTGGGTCCTTTCTTTTCTTTTTTTTTTATTCTTATGTTTACTGGCAGGTCCCAAGCACTGCCGCCAGTTTGGGCTGCCACTGCAGTGTAGAGGAGGCTGCAGTCTTCAGCCCCTCCCCTCTGCTCTCATCACAGGCCAATTGGTTTGCTCTCAGCATGTATCAGATACCCCACAGACTGCTATATGAGGAGGGTGAATCAGACCCAGACTCACGCAACTTGTCTGCTGCTACTGCCTCAAATCCCCCACTGGGATTTGACATGTCCATGCCTGGTTTAGTACGGGGGTGGGGCATCTGTTTCTCTGTGTCCACCCCTGAAGTTTCCTCCCTGGGCCAGCAATGATCTATCCTAGAGGGTGCAAAGATTGCCTCCAGGTCTCAGGTTGGAAGCTGAACAAAGTTGGGCAGCTCAATACAGATCTCTGCCTGGTGCTGGGATAGAGAAAATGGTGGCAGTCATCGTTTCTTCCCCAGTGACTGGGCTCAGCTCCAGATTTCCTCCGCCTGCCTTCTCCATGGACTGCTAATGTCCAGCCTGTTGCTGCAGGTGGTGTCATGGGCCAGATGCCGGGTGCTGAGGAGTAGCTGATCTCTGCTGTCTCCTCCCAGGAGAACCCCAAGATTGGTGGATGACCCCGCACACCAGAGGATCTGATCTCAGAGCAGTGGTGGGTGGCAGTCACCTCAGAAGGGGATTCCCAAGTGCTTGATCCCAGTCTCTCCTCAGACAGATTTTTATTCACCCACCTTGCACCCTCATGTACATTGAATGTCTCTATGGACACTCATCCTTGCAGAGACTCTCACACTCTCAATGGTTCCCTCACCATCTTACAAGATCTTGCCCAGTTTTTAATTGGGGTATTTTATTTTGAGTTGTTTGAGTTCCTTATAGAGTCTAGATATTTGTCTTTTGTGGGATGCAAAGTTTGGAAGTATTTTTTCCCATTAGGCTGGTTGTCTGTTCACTATGTTAATCATTTTGGGGGGGTTATGCAGAAGCTTTTAAGTGTAATTAAGTTCCATTTCTCTGTTTTTGTTTTTGTGGTATTTTGTTTTTTCGGTCTTAATCATAAAATATTTGCATAAACCAATGTCCAGATTAGTTTTCTCAAGGTTTTCTTCTAGTATTTTATAGCTTCAGGTCTTACATTTAAGATTTTAATCCATCTTGAGTTAATTTTTCTATATGATGCAAGGTAGGGGTCCAGTTTCGTTCTTCTGCACATGGCCAGCCAATTTTGCCAGCACCACTTATAAATAGCATCTCCATTTTCTTGTGCATATTTTTGTCAACTTTGCAAACAATCTGTTGCCTGTCAATATGTGACTTTATTTCTGGGTTCTATATTCTCTCCTATTAATCTATGAGTCAACTTTTACACTCATACCATGCTGTTTTGGTTGCTAGAGCTTAGTAGTATACTAATTTAAAGTCAGTCAATATGATGCTTCTAGCATTGCCCTTTTTGCTTAGGATTGCTTTGGCTACTTGAGCTTTTGTTGAAATTCCATATGAATTGTAGGATTGTATTTCAAATTCTGTGTAACATGTCATTGGTATTTTGATACGTATTATACTGAATCTGTTAATTGCCTTGGGCAGTATGGCCATTTTAACAATATATATATTTTTCCAATCCATGAACATAGGTGTTTCCTGATCCATGAACCTGGGGTGTTGCACCTAAATTGTTTATGTTACCTGCAATTTAATTTGTAAGTGTTTGTAGTTTTTCTTGTAAAGATTTTCCCCTCCTTGATTAAGTGTGTGTGTGTGTGTGTGTGTGTGTGTGTGTTTATGTTTTGTAAACTTTGTAAATGGGATTGACTTTTTAATATGGTTCTCAGCTTGAATATTGTTGATATATGGAAATATTACTGATATTCATATGTTGATTTTGTATCCCTAGACTTTACTGAAATTATGTTAAATTTAGGGGTCTTTTGAAGGACTCTTTGGGTATTCTAGGTATAAAATCATGTTATCAGCTATCAGAAAAAAAATTATCTTTCTTTTTTTTTTTCAATTTGGATGTCCTTTATTTTTTCTCTTGGCAGATTGCTCTGTTTAGAATGTTTAGTAGCAAGTGAAATAGAAGTGGTGAAAGTGGGCACTTGTCTTGTTCCAGATCTTATGGAGAATGCTTTTAACTTTTCCCCATTCAGTATAATGGGGTTGTCATATGTGGCTTTTATTACTTTGAGATACATCCCTTCTATTCCTAGTTTGTTGAGCATTTTTTCAAATCATAAATGGATGCTAAATTTTATCAAATGTTTTTTCTACATCTATTGAGATTATCATGAGGTTTTAATTTTTAAATACGCTTATGTGGTAAATCACATCTATTGATTTGCCTATGTTCATCTTATTATTATTATTTTGATGCTAGCCATCCTAACATTGTGTGGTGATATCCTATTGTGATTTTTAATTTGTATTTTTTGATAATTAGTAATGTTGAACATTTTTTTCATATTCTTGCTGGTTATTTGCATGTCTTCTTTGCATACATGTCTATTTAAGTCACTTGACCCTTTTCTTTTAAAAACCAGGATATTTGTCTTCTTTCTATAGAGTTGTTTAAGTTTTGTATATATTTTGAATCTTAATCCCTTATCAGTCATTGGACTAGGCAATTTTTTTAGTATATGACCCCAAAAGCATAAGCAAAAAAACCCAAAAATAGACAAATAGGATTACATCAAAATAATAAAGCTTCTGCATAGCAATAGAAGCAATCAAGTGAAGAAACAGCATACAAAATGATGAAAAATAATTTGAAACCATACATCTGGTTTGTTTTAAGGTGTGTCTTTTTCACTTTCTGTAATTCTAGTGAGCAACATTTTTGAATAATATTAAAAATATAGTACTACAATTTAAAATAAGACAAATACAAAAATATGTATTGATCTTTACATATGACCTATATTTATGGATTATTCCATAGATACATAAGAATAATATAGGTTATATTTTATAGACAATACAACTTAATGAAACTAGATATTTTTTGCACTAATGGTACAACAATAGGTTGTCAAACTGTGAAGAAGAAAAAGCAATAATGCTATCTCAATTAAAATGAATATTTTGGTAGAAAAATTATCCTAAAGATGATGTTTAAATTAGTCATGTAATAAGTCATTTTGAAAATTTATGGACACATACACCTCAACCTTTATAATAAATGGAATTAATTTATTTATTAATTTGTGAAATATATCAATTTTTTATTCAATTTTATTTGAAACTTCTTTTGACAACTTACATACTACAAGAAGTGTTTTATGGGCTGGTTATATATACTTACATTCTGATAAAATAATGATGGATATTTTTCCAACTCTAATTGATGTTACTAATTATAGAATTTACATTTAAGTGTTGTTTTATAGATATTTATTCTGATAATTATTTGAACGATATGATAATATGAGATAACTACTTGAAATAATATAGAAATGATAATAACTTATTTTTTCTTCATTATAGAAGAATCTTTTTGAGCAGATGAAATTTGGAGGAAAAATAAAGGGCATTTATGGCTTATGTCCAAAACAGTAAATTATTATATATTGTTTTTTATGATCGAATAAATTCTGTACAACTTTGAAAAAACAGAGATCTATAAGGTTAACCTTCTGGTTCCAGTAATTCATCTGTATTTTATCTGGAGCCAAAAAGCCAGCTAATTGGATTTCTTGGTAGCAGTCTCAAAGCATAAGGGAGGATAATATTTACAACAAAACAGACCTGTGAAAGCACAGGCAATTTCTTTTCACTAATTGTAGATTCAGTTAAATAGATTCCTCTAACGCTTGTTCAACCAATATTTATTCAGACAGTTATTAAGACCACCTTGAACACTGTCCCATATTATTACATAGTGTTTAAGAGAATGTTTTTTGACATAGTATACAGGTACTGGTGGTGGGTAGAATTCTAAGAATAATCTCCAATGACCCTCCCTTTGTACAATCTTCTCCCTTTTGAGTGTCAGTACAATTTATCAGTATATGGAGATGTCACTCCATAACATGGCAAAAATGATTTTGTAGATGAAATGAAAGTTGTTAATTAAGTTTAAAATAGGAAGATTTAAGAGCTGGCTCTACTCTAATCACATGAGCCTTTTAAAAGAGTTATCTGTTTGGTGACAGAAAGAAAGTCAGAGTTTGTAAGTGGGAGAAGGGCTCAATGTACCACTGTTGAATTTGAAGATGAAGAGGATTGGAAAATGAAAGAGAATGTGGACAACCACTAGAGGCAGAAAATGACCTTCAACTGATATCGGAAATAATGAATAAATAAAATGAGTCCCTCAATCTATAGCTGAAAAGAACTAGTTCTGCTAACAATCTAAATGACTTGGGAGGATTCTTCTCCAAAGCCTATGGGTAAGTGCCTTCCCTGCCAGCACTTTGATTTCGATATGTGAGACTCTAAGAGAAATCAAACTCATTCAAGCTGGTCCTGACCTTATTATTAAATATAATAGTAAATGAATAATACCACAATCATTTAAAAATGAATTTTTAATTTCTTAGATTGACAAAGTAAAAATGTTATACTTATGGTATTTGACAGGATGTCTTGATAGAGTATATGTATATATTGTGAAATGCCTAACCCAAGTTAAGTAATGCATGTATTGCCTTTACATACTCATCTTTGTGTGAGTGGTGAGAACACTTAGAACCTACTTTCTAGGCAATTTTCAAGTATTCAGTATATTATTAACTATAGTCACCATAATGTGCAATTGGTTTCTTGAACTTATTCCTACTCTCTAATTACAATTTTGTATCCTTTGACAAGTATCTAATTATGCAGACACAGAGAACTAAGACAGATGTGAATGTAGCTTCTTTTTTAGATATGCAAATAGGATAATTTATGGAAAATAAATAATGTATAATATATTTTTGTAGATGCAGAAGAGGGTATCATATAGCTAAAATACCAACCCTGATGCCTGTAACATATTAAATACAAATAAATAATAAAATGAGCTAAGAAGAAAGACACTGATCTTTACTTTGGATGAATCATTTAATATCTCTGAGTCTTACTTTCTTACACATAAGAAGAAAGTTTTAATCTAATGAATCTTTAAATTTGTTTTAAAGCTAAAAACGCCCTATTCCTTTGGTAAACCAATAAAACATATATTGACTTTAATAAAATCAACAGTCTTTAGTGCTATCAGAAGCTATATTTATTTCCCAGAGAGCCCCTTATCATATGGACAGCTTACACAAAATAATGCAAGTAAATTACTGCAATATAAAATAGGAACAAAAATAGCACACATAAATTCATGTGCCAGCATCATGGAGAGCTTCATGTTTATTAATTTTTTTCAAATCTCATGATTCATTTATTTTTCTTTTATATATATTAAGCCTTAACATGCTTAAAGAGTAAATACTCACTTCTGGACATATTTTAAAGTGAAGAGATGGAGAGGCAAAGTGATTAAGCACTTGTGCAGACTGCATGGAGGTGGGTTGTGTACTCATGTTTTGGTGTAAAGACCATGTTTATGAGTAACACACTACACTGTCACCCATGTTGATTAAATTTTCCTAGTCTTCCTCTTGAATTAGAGACACTAATAATTTGTAAATAATTTGTGAAGATTATCAATATGTTTACCATTTGCCATAATACTTTGCAAAATGTTAGTACTCTATAAATTCCTATAAATTATTGAAGAATAACTTTTATTACACGATGATGATATTATAGTCATTGTAAAACCAGTGTTAACACATTGCTAGGCACTTGAAATATATATTAAACAATACAATGGCTATATACATTCTTGTGTCAAATCTGATATGGACTATTCATTGAAATTTTGTATATAGATGCAAGAACTCATAAATCACAAAGATGAAAATAGTTACATATCTATCTTAGAGACACAGTTTGCCTTCATATTAACTTCTGATGTAAAAAAATGTTTGTATTAATCATTTTAGATTAACTTAAAACATAACACAGAAGAAAATGCTAATAAGAAACACATATTTTTGTCAACATATATATTGACAGTTTGTAACTACAGTGCCTTTCCTAGCTTAAGAGAAAACTTCTTGACTGATTATGTGTAGTAACAAATATTGCACAGAACTCCACTAAATAAATTATTGATCTCACTTAAAGTGTCAGAGTGTATTACAACATAAAATAGTAATAGATTATGTAATTAATCTAGCTTTTCCTAATATTGCACCTCAAGAAAAAAAATTAGTAGTTTTATTTTGTCATAAATTGTCAATAAATGCTGTAACTAATGCAAAAATAATATTTTTAGAAGAAATATCCAATAAGTCACCTATATTTTTCTTTATAAAGCATTGCTCCATCCAGATTTGTGATTTTTGTGCTCAGCATGTTTCATAAATGAACTTTGGTATACGTCTATGCCAAGTCCTGAAGTTTTTCCAGTCACTTTTTTTTTCTAAATACGGTTTGGAAATCTCTTCATTAATGTTTCCAGTTGCTAAGCAACACCCCCTTTTTCCTTGTTGCCATGGTGATCCTTGCATCAGGGAAGACAGGAAGCCATCTGTTTAAACCAACACCCCTCCTTTCTTTAAAGTATGGCCTGCTCTATCCAGTCAGAGATGAGATGGAGTAGGTTAAATATGACTTAACGTCTAGTAGAAATAAGGATAAAATTCCAAAATGATATTTGTTCTTTGTTTCTTTGAAAAATAATCACTTCTTAGTAGAACATAAAACCACTCTGTTGCCAAAATGCTATATTCATAATAGATTGGAAGTACAATCAAAATGATAAAAAATAAAATAAATAAAAAGTAAACAAAACCAACCAAAATAGCTTCAGGTATTTTAAAACATTGGTTTTATTTCCCTTAATTTACTGTGTTCTTTACTGTGGTCTTTAGTGCCTGTAAATGTACATCCTAACATGATATTGTAAAATAACTTTTGAAAGGAACTAGAAGAGTCATCTTGCTAAATTCATGGTATGTTTGGAAGAGAAATGAATAAGTTGGCTCTAGGACAATTCTGAGTAAAAATTGGAATCTGGCTTTGTTTTTGTTTTTGTTTTCTCAAAGCAACTCTAATATTATAATTTTTTTGAACTGATATTATAATTTTTTTGAACTCCTAAGTGGTTCTAGAATGTGCCTTGGGATGAGGCTTCATTGAGATTAAAAATTTCACCAAGTATCCTTTATATATTCACAAATATTCATAAAGAGACTGTTATTCTCTATAATATCAGCTTAAAATCGGATAAGCTAAATAGAGAAAGCAACCTTTCACTCATTTGGGGTGTTAATAGGTTTGGAGTTTACCACAGCATTTTTCAGCACAGGAAATGTGAGTAATGCCCTTCATTTATAATATTACCACCATAACACTACTGCCACAATTATAATGCCATTGACTTTCAGGATGATGTTCTTACCTATTATTTCAATTCCATCATTATTTAGCAGATTATTAAAAGTTCTGGTGATTTGCCTTTAAGTATCTCTCATTTGACCACTTGCCAAAAGGTGTCTGATTTTCCACTGACTTGCTTTTGGGCCTACACCTGAAAATACCATTCTTCCTTTTAAAAATAATTCAAGGTCATTCAGAAACAAGCCCTTCCTAATCATCGATGCCTAACTAGATCATATGTACGTGTTTCTATGTGTGCAAGACTAATAACTACTTTAACTTGAGCACAGGTTAAACTGTGTGACATTACTCTAATAGAGTCCACCTTTGCTGCCCTATTTATCACAAAATAACAAAATGAAGTCAGCATTATAACATTTTTGTTTTATCACACATAAATATCTCTTAACTCAGTATGTATTTGTCAAGGAAAATACAAGGTATATATTTTAATGAAATTAGACAACACACAAATCTGTGTTATCATTTTGTTAATATGTTAAGACTTTGTTTAGATTTTTAGTAATGCTCTCCTTTACCACTAGCCATAATTAAATTTCTTTAAGCACTATGGTATATAAGATAAAATAAAATGTAATCCACTGTCAGTTTATTTTTAATTAAACATATTTTTAAAATTTTGATTCATTTTCAATGTTTAATAAATATTTCAGATTAAATTGGTCTTTTAATTATATCATTTATATAATTCTTCACAGAACACAAACTTTCCAATATTTCAAAAATAACGGTTGTCTAAACTTTAAACATATTTTATTCAACACAAGCTTTTCTGTTTATAGAAGTAAAGGTGCAATATATACATTTTCAGCTTCAGAAATTGTGTTTCATTTGGTGTTCTGCCACTGTTTTGTGATGAATTTATTGTGTGGTTGTTGACTCTTTATGTGTACTTTAATACCTAAGCCTTTGAATCTTCAATATACAGTTTTTGAGAACTCAGCATAAATGAAAAATATTGATTTATTAGTAAGTTGATATGTTATATCCAAAGAGAATGTGTAACTAAACTTGCTATTACCTTCATTCTTCAAAACAATATCTTAATAAATAATATTATAACACATGTTGTTTCTCATTCTGAGAAGAAATGTTTGATATTTCATGTACACTTATGAAACAGTCACCAGAACAGAAATAATAAGATTATCAGTTAACTCCATTAGTCCCCCAAATTTTCTCCTGCTCTTTCCTGGCACACTTGCCCTTCTCTCCAGGTAACCATTGATCTGCTTTCTGTCATTATATATTGGTTTGTATTTCCTCTGAAGTTTATCCTTTATCTGTTGATGAATATTTGAGTTTTTACAAGTTGTGCTGTTTCAAATAATGTTTTATGCACATTTGTTTAAAGCATCTGCATTTTGTGCTTTCATGTTTTGGGGGATGAATAGCTAAAAGTGAAATAATTGTATTATGGGATATGTGCATGTTTTATCTTCTGAAGAACATGCCAAACCATTTTCCAAAGTGTTTGTACAGATTTGTCAATGGTAGATATGGTCAGTCTTTTTCATTGTAATCATTCTAACAAGTGTGGAATAGTATTTCGTTTTAGTTTTCATGATGATATGCATGTTTTAATGTACTCATCTCCTATCTATGCATTTTCTTTGGTAATTATCTCTTCAAGTACTTTGTCCATTTTTATTTGGCTACTTATTTTCTGACTGTTAAGTTTTGAGAGTTCTTTATAAATTTGCAAACATTTTCCTCAAGTCTGTATCTTTGTTTTATTATTAACATCAGATTTCTATGTTGACGAAGTCCAGTTGTCATACTGTATCTTTCTGAATCATGCTTTTGGTGTCATGTCTAAGAAATTATTTACAATGTAGTTTTATAGAAGTTTTAAAATTATAGTCTATGAGTTATGAGTTTTGAGTATATGACAGATTAAGATTAGAGCAAACTTTGTAGTTACATATAAATTCTACAGTCATCTTGTCAATTTCTACAAATAAAACCACTGGGATTTTGATTGGAATTGTATTGATTTCATAGGTCAATAAGGGTCAAACTGACATCTCAACACTCTTGCAGGTTCTGACCTTTTAACATCGTACAAGTCCTCTTTAAGTTTTCTTGCAATATTTTGTAGTATCCAGTGAAAGAAAAGGTCTTCTACATTTTCATCAGCTCTATCCCTAAGAATTGTGTTATATGTATGTTAAGACAATTATAAATGGTTTTATTTCTAAGTTTTAATTTTTAAATATTTTTTTCCAGTAAATATAAATACAATTAATCTGTGCATATTGATCTTATTTTCTGCAACCTTGCAAAAGTCACGTATTATTTCTAGCAAATTTTGGGGGGTTTTTACATATATGATTATGACTTTTTTTTTTTTTTTGAGTCTGTCACCCAGACTGGAGTGCCATGGCCGCTTCCGGCCACTGCAGCCTCGACCTGCTGGGCTCCAGCGATCCTTCCGCCTCAGCCTTCCAAGTAGCCGGAATTACAGGCATGCGCTACCAGGCCCGGCTGATATTTTTTATTTATTGTAGAGATGAGATCTCGCCAAGTTGCCCAGGTGGGTCTCCAATCTTCGGGCTCAGGCAAGCCACTCACCTCAGCCTCCCAAAGCGTGGGATTACAGGCTGAGCCACCGAGCCCGGCTGATTATGACTTCTATGAACAAAAATAGTTTGTCCTTTCTCATTGGTTTGCCATTTCTTTCTATTTTCTTTACCTGATTGCACTAACTATAAAGTCCAGTACGTTGTTAATAAGGATGCTAGAAACAAATATTCTTGTTTTGTTCCTGATATGAAGGAAAATATTTAACTGTTAAATGTTAGGTAAATTATAGACTTTTTGAAGTTATTATTTATCAGATTAAGAAAATTTGCTTCTGTTTCCATTTTGCTTAGAGTGTAAGAAATGAATGTTGGATTTTTTTCTATTATTTATTTCTTAAAATAATTATATATTTTTTTTTATTTTTAAGAATGCTTTAACATGGTGAAATATATTGATTGATTCTTAAAAGTTAAACAAATTTGTATTTATTAAATAAACCTCACTTGGTCATGATGTATTTGGTATGTTGTTCACATGTTGCTGGGTGAAATTGACGTGCTAACTTTTTGTTTAGAATTTTTGGATACATGATCACGAGGAATATTAACTCAGAAGGGTTATTTCTTTCCAAGTAATGTCTTTAACTAGCTTTGCTATGAAGATAAAGGTATGCTCATAGAATGTGTTGGAAAGTAAAACCTCTTCAAGTTTCTCCAGAGAACCTTTGCAGAATTACTATTTCCTCCTTAAATATTTGATAAAATACAGTGTAAAGTCATTTGAGCCAAGGGTTTTTTTTGTGACAAGATTCTTAAATAAAAATTTCATTTATTTAGTAGAGATATATGACTATTCATATTATCTGTTTGATTTTGAATTGTTTTACATCTTCCAAAAATCTAAGTTTTGATTTTTATGTATTCAATACTTATAAGTATGTATTCAATACTTATAAAATCTCTAATGATATGACCTTCTCATTCCTGAACTAAGAGATATATATATAATTAACTATAT
Organism: Tarsius wallacei; assembly: GCA_963574415.1. Classification (NCBI taxonomy): domain Eukaryota; kingdom Metazoa; phylum Chordata; class Mammalia; order Primates; family Tarsiidae; genus Tarsius; species Tarsius wallacei. The sequence continues at coordinate 19,295 of CAUYQG010068461.1, forward strand.
ATAATATATAGTTTTGTTTTGTAAATTGATCAGTGTGACTACTGGCCAATTAGTATTATTGATCTAAAAGTGCTAACTTTTATTTTATTAATTTTAAAATTATTTTTCTGTTTTCTATTTCATGGCTTTTGCTCTTATCTATATTGGTATGTTGTTTTCTGCTTTCTTTGGACTCAATTTGTTTACTTTTAGATTTTTAAGTTGGAAGGTGACATAATTAACTTCAGTTTTTGTGTGTGCATGTTTGTGTGTAAGTTTATTTTATTAATGGATGTATTTTTAATGTTAAATTTTATTGATACATAATTGCAAATATTTAACTACAAGTGATAATTTGATACATGCTTACAATATCTAATAATCAAATCAGAGTAACTGTGATATCTATTACCTCAAAAATTAATTGTTTCTTTGTGTTAGAAGCATTTCAAATCTTCAAGATATTTTTAAATGTACAAAAATTAGTAATTATTACTATGTTATTATTAATACTGTGCTATTGAACACTATAAATTATTTATTTTATCGAACTATATTTTTGAACCCATTCATCAACCTCTTTTCATCCCTTTCTCCTTCATCCTCCCAACATATGTTAAACACCATTTTATTTTACCCTGTACTTCCACGAGAACAGCTTTTTTAACTCCCACATATAAGTAAGAACATGTGACATTATCTTTCTGTAACTTATTTCACTTACCGTAATGAATAGAGGCATCTCAGCTTTTCATTTCTTTCTAAATACTGATTTAGCGGCATCCCATAAATTACATATTTTCATTTTCATTCTGTTTAAAGTATAGATAATTTAATTTGTCTTTTGAGTTCTTCTTTGACTTATTACTAAAAGCATTCTATTTGTTTCCAAATATTTCAGGCTATTCCTGCTTTCTGTAATTGATGTTTAATTTAATTTTATTGTGATTTGAAAACACACTGTATCTGACTAATTGTTTTATGCTTATTGAAACTTATTTTATTGGTAGAGTAGAGTAAATAGTCCATGCTCAGTTTAAAGAGTGTATATTATACCATTTGGGATTTGTGTGTTTATAAATGTTGATTAGGACAGATTGACTGATAGACTGTTCACATACTGTGCTACTGAGCACTATAAATTATAAGCCACTCTCAAGCGCTGCTTTAGTAGTGTCTTGCAAATTTTGATATTTTGTGCTTTTATTTTTGTTCCATTCAAAAATGTTCTTCTCTTTTTATTTTTCCTTCATTGGTTGATGTGTATTATTCACTATCCACAAGTTGAGACATTTTGAGATGCTTCTGTATTGATTTGTAAATTAATTTTAACAGTCTTAAGAATCATATCTCATATTACATAAAACCCATTCAATTCACTGAGTTATTCATACTTTATGGTTTAGAACATGATGTATCTTGATAACGTTCAGTGAGCCCTTTAAAAAAATGTGTGTTCTGCTGTTGTTGGCTGGAGTGTTTTATCAATATGAATTATTAGGTCATGTTACTTGATGTAGCTTTGCAAGTCTACTATAATCTTGCTGATTTTCTGATTCTATAAATTACTGAGAGAGAGATGTTGAAACCCCTAAAAATGATTTTTTATTTGCCTATTTGTCTTTTCAGTTTTTTGTTTCATATATTTGGAAACTCTATCACTAAGTGTTAACACATTTTGAATGTGCTATATAGCAACTAATATTTAGTCTGTGGCTATTTATTTCTCACAACTGGACAAGATCACTCCAAATACTCAGATTCCCATGAATTTTGAGATTTGCCAATGAAGTAGATGGGAGCAGATACTATTCCTAGACGTGCCTGAGTCTTCCTATACCCCTATACCTCCTATACCATTCCCTCTATTCCTTTCAGATGCTTTCCAAGTAATGTCTTTGACTAGTTTTGCTATGAAGTTTTACTCAGGTCATTTCTGTGCTGATCAGAACTCTGCTGAACACCCTCTGCAGACCCATGAGTTCTCTTGTGTACTTCTCTTTGTGTTGTCTAGGCTGGAGTGCAGTGGATATTCACAGGTGTGATCATAGCCCACTGAGGCCTTGAACTCCTAGCTTCAAGCATTCCCTCAGCCTCAAGCCATTGTGCAGGGACTATCTCATTTGCTTCTCATCTCTCAAAAATGTCCTTCTTTGCCTGTGGCCCAGTACCTTGCAAAGCATTCTTTCATATATACTCTCTTCTGTTTGAGTTGATTGGTTTTTTTAGGCAGGCAGCACTATTCAGTCAATGTTACTCATTTGCTAAAAGCCTCTTTATTTATGTTTAATCTTTAAATTATCTTTTTAAACTCTTATTTATCTTATTGCTCTTGTGTTACATCTAGTTAATCTCAATTGCTAAAATGATTTGCCTTTATATCTAATTTTTTCTGAAGTTCTGTCACCTCATTCTGGGTTTTTCTAATTCTGATTTATATTGCACTTTTATGTCTTTGGTTATTCCCTTCTTTTATGTTAACTTATGTTGAAGAGGTTTGTTACGTTTTAAGTAATTTTTGTATGCACATCCTTGAGGCATATTTTATTGCTTGCAAGAAGGTAATTCTCCTTCTTATCACCTCCTTCCTGTTTTGTTTCTTACAGAACGTTTCTATGGGATTTACATTGATACATCTATGCTCCTCATTTCTATTTGAAATTAGTTTTTTTTTTAACTCTTACAATGAAGCAAGTTTCAGTATTATTTTTTAATATCATACAACTTCCTTCTTATATTTATTTTGTATAGTTTTCAAAAATCCTATTGCTTTTGTCTTTAAATTTTTCTGGTGCCTTCGCGTAACTTGATTTTAGTCTGTACTTATCCTTTTTTTTTTCTTTCTTTAATTTAATTATTGTAACAATGATTGTGTCTAATTTTAAGGCAATGAAATAAAAGTCAGTTGTTTAATGTCTTCCAGAATATCCCAGGCTATGAGAAAAGGACTCAGAACGTTAAATTATTAGAATGAAATGAATGATTTCAACAAACAATGAATAGAGAAAAGAGCCCTTAAGTGTCAATTTGTAGAATTCTTAGATTCTCAGTCCTTCCTACTGTGAGCCTTTGCTTTACCATTTCATTGGAGAAGACAAAACCCTCCCTTTGCTATGACTTTTAGTGAATATCTGTTGGCTATATTGGGGCTTTCATTTCCTCAAGTTCACCAGTTTCTATATTGCTTCCTTTTATTTTTTACACAGATGTGGATACCATTTGTATCTTGTATATTGACATTTGGGGGCATGGGTATAATTTTTTAGCTATTTTTTCAAATAGTTTTTTTGTTTTTTTGCTCTGATCTTTTTTTAATGTGAGTATTCAAAGTGTTTAAAAGTATATATATATTTCTCTCTGCTGTCAATGTTATCTTTTTCCAAATCTTTTCTAATCACTTTTAGTTCCTGGCTTTACCTTTATCATAGAATTCTCTACTCTAAAGATCTATCTGAAAAACAGTTGAAAAAAATTATCTTGCTAACTCTCATGTCTTTTAGATAAGTTCTAAAATAATCATGGACAATATCATTTGACTTAAAACAAAGGATTCATTGTCTTAATTCTTTAGTCTGCAGTGACCGCCTACTTTAAAATCTCAGGCTAATTTATGGCTAATGTTCTGAATTGGGGGGAAGTACTTCAGAGTATAATTAAAGAAAGTTAATAAATGTAGAATGGAATATTGAGGCAGGGAAAGTTAATCAATTATTTTATTCCATATCATCTCGCAGCACTAAAAAAAATGTGTTGGCCTCAGCCTTTTCCAGGACACCTGCAAAATTGCTCTCAGATTTTTGTGTTTTCTTCCAATTCACACTGAGCAGAAACTTCAGTCTAATGCTTTCTTTGATGTCTGGAAGTTATACTAACCTCCACAAACCTTTTTTTAATCACTCTTATGTGCCTTATGTCATTTTGCCTATACAATCTGAGTTTAGCTACCGTAATAAAAAATGTCTCAATTTTAAGATAACGAAATAAAAGTCCTGTGATTCTAGTCCTTAAGTAGATCCCAATTTATGAGAGGAGGATTCAGGACATTAAATTATTAGAATATAATGAATGATGTTAACAAGAGATGGAAGCACAAATTGTTACGAAAACAGAGAAACCATACACAAACTAATTCCACATAATGCAAATATTTGAAGAAATAACTATAAAAATATGATGGAGAATTCATTTTATATATTTACATATTCTATATGTTGATACTTAAGAAGGGAGTGCTAAGATCTGTCTATGTCATTTTTTAGAAAATTAGTAATATAATGAGAAATTTTATCAGTGCAGTTCACAAGTTTATAACAAAATAATTTAATTATATTGTTTGATTATGTTATTTAATTATATATTACTTAATTTAAAGTCATTTTTCTGTAGAATTTTTGAAAATTTGATTTTAGAAAATATGATATTGAACTAAAATGATTTTATTCCCTGAAGATTTACTGATAAAGTTAATCTAACTAAAATGATTTTAACCAAATTACTAATAATTATTATCTTTTTCCTTAAGTTTTCACAAAACTAGAACACTAAAATAATATGTAAAGATACAGAATACACCCAAATCCTTTTATTTTATACATTTATTTTGAAGAACAAAGTAGCTTTAATGTCATTTTATTAAAATTTATGTATGTGCTTAAGTGCAGGAAAAATGTTTTAAATAGAAAGTAAAAGCAACCAAACCAAACAAATAATCAAACACAACCATGAGGAGAACAGTATAGCCTCACTTAGAATTCATGTATTCATTCATTTCACAATCATTTACTGAGTTTCTGCCTTGTGAGAACGACTATATATGAGAGAGATATCCCTTGCCATTATTAAAATGCCCCAACCTGGAGACATAAAGGATGACCTAAGTAATTATTTGAGTGTGAGGAAAAATTATAAAGTACGATGAGAAAATTTATGAATAATCTTGAATGAGAGAACAGTATTAACTCTTCTAAGGAAAATGCATTTCAGCAGAACAGTTATGTGGAGACGAAAAAAAAAATGATATCATTGTCAATTGATCTACATAAGAGAAAGCCCTAGACAGGGAGATAAGAGACAAGGAAGGGAGAAGGCCAGCATGAATGAATCATTTTGAGAATGCAGAGGGGAAACAGAGACCTCTGCCACATAAGGGATATTAAGAAGCAGAAAAATAATACTTTGAACTTTATCCAAAGAACAATGTGAAGCTGTTGTTGGCTGTTAAAAATGACAAAATTTACATCTTAAGAGCAGATCCATATGGCCCAGTAATTCCCCTATTGGGAATATACCTGGAGGTACTCAAATCATTCTTCAAAAAAAAGATACCTGCACACGTATGTTTGTTGAAGCTCTATTCACAATAGCAAAAAGCTGGAAACAACCATGTTACCCACTGAAGCTGGACTGGATAAAAGAAGTGTGGTACATATACATGCTGGAATATTATGCAGCCATAAAAAAGGACAAACATATGAACTTTTCAGCAGCTTGGATGGATTTAGAGTCTATCATACTCAGTGCTCTATCACAGAAACAAAGAACAGAGTACCATATGTTTTCACTCATAAGCAGACCTTGAACAATTATTAAGCTACTATAAGAAAAGGATCCACAGCAGTGGGAAACTGTTGGGGACAGGGGTGGGATTAGCAGTTCAGGAAAACTGCTAGGGGAAGAAGGGGCACATCTCATCAACAAGGGTACCTGCATAATCAATGTTTGTATACCTAACACTATATTGTACCTCACATCTTTATAATAAAAAAAATTAAAATTCTTTAAAAAAAAA
>CAUYQG010068462.1:0-30295 GCA_963574415.1 Tarsius wallacei
TCGTTGCTTTTGTGATGGAACAACAAATTTGAGTAGCTGCAACATAATATGTAACATGTATAACCTGGCTCTTTAAAAAGTTTGCTGGGGGAGGGACTAGCAGTTGAGGGAAACTGCTAGGCGAGGGAGGGGCATACCTCACCAACAAGGGTACCTGCATCATCAATGTTTATATACCTAGCCCTGAATTGTCCCCACATCTTTATAATAAATAAAGAAATTTTTAAAAAATAACATAAAATAAAATCTCATGGATCTAAGCATTTTTTGTATATATTAAAAACAATATATCCAGTGGATATATATACAATATATATATAATATAAAAATTTTGTAATAATTGATTGGTGTAATTTAATACAAAATATTTTATAATTGACTTCGATAATTGCTTGGACCATGAGTTATTTAAAGCACTTTGTTTAATTGGGAATTATTTAAGAGGTCATTCATATTGGTTGTGGATTACTTATTATATTATATTATAGTCTAAGTAAAAATAAAACTATACTTTTTAATCATTTGAATTTTAGTGAGTCGTTCTTTTTGGTATAGGATACGATTTATTTTGTTGAACGTTCATTTGTGGGTGAAATAACTGTATTTTCTATTTACTATTTTTTTCTTCAAATATTCAATAGGATAACTTGGTTGCTAGTTTTGTTCAGATCTTTGATGTCTTTTCTGCTTTATTTGTTCAACTAATAACTGAGAGACAGATATTAAGATGCCAGTAATATACCCTGGTTTGCATACTTCTCCCTTGAAAATTGTGAGCTTGCCTTGCATATATTTTTACAGTCTATTATTAGATGCATTGAGTTTTGAGATTATTTTGTCTTTTTAGTGATCAGACATTTTTATCACTATAGAATGTATCTTATTAGTGCTCCTATTACTCATCTTGGAGTGTCATTTGTTATTCAAAGTATAATAACTACTTTCTTATGATTAGTATTTGTAGCTTATAGTTTTTTTCTTTTTACTTTCTCCTATAAAAGTCCTTATTTTCTAATATATTTCTTGTATAAAATTAATAAGTACTGTTAGATTTTGCTTTTCATTCGATAGTCTATGTATTTGAATTGGACTGTTCAGTTCACTTAATGTAACTATTAATATTACTGGATTTAATTTTACTACTTTGAAAATATTTTCTACTAATTTTTCATTTTATCTTTTAGGATTAAAAATATTTTAATATTCCATTTTAGTTTTCTCTATTGGCTTTTTGTGCATCTTTATTTTATATCTCTTTTTCCTATATTTTGAGATTGCTCTAAAATTTCTAAAAGAATGATTCAATCTACCATGAGTAAGTATTAAAGTATGTGAATTTCCATTTTTTACCTTTTTTTATATTTGCTAAGCCTCTTCTGAAATTATCTATCTGTTCATTAAGTATAATTTTTTTTTCTTTTTTACATCTTGGAACATGTTTCTAATACATTTCTGCTAATTTTCAGGGTTTTTTTGCTGCTAGTTCCAACGTCTAAGTTACTTTGGGAGGATTTTTATATTGATTTTTTTTCTTATGGTTATGGGTCCAATTTCCTGCTTCTTTGCATATTTAGTAACTTTTTCTTACATATTGGACATTATTGATCCTACATTTTTGATGTGTGAATTTTGTTCTCTTCCTTTAAACACTGTTACTATTTTATTCAATCATTGTAACATCAAGAAAATGATTAACTTTATCATTTTGATGCATGTTTTTGGCTTTTTAAAACATGCACCTAGGACTTCCATTATCGTAGTGCTAATAGAGATTTATTCCTAAAGCAAGACCATTTCAATGTCTCATTTCGACACTCAAATGTTCTCTGAAATCTAGCAAAAGTGGCTAGTTGGAATATCACCTCCAAGCACCATATGATTGCTGTTGTTGTTTTTTTTTAATCTGAGTCCTACTCTTATTTTAATGAGTTATTTTGTGTATGCCTCTTTTCTAGTATTTTTTTCGCTTTCTCTTGAGGAATTTTCCTTGCAAACATACCCAAGTTGATACTTATCAGCAATTTCCTTATACGTAGTGCTATCATGGCCCACCTCAAAGTGGTACCATTCATTACATGTGACATATTGTTCTAAATATAATCTGGGTTCACTGGGAAAGGAATTATAAACCACAATTAAATGTGAGAATGGGGATGTGGTTGGAGGAATATTGATATCACTTTCATCTTTAAAATATGACAGTTATAATAGTACTAGTTGTAATATAATAGTTCATACAGATGTCTACTTCAGAATCTATTCTAAACATTTTGTATGCACTAACTCAGCTAATTCTTGCAATAACCTTAACTTTTTATCTATTGGTATCCAAATTTTATACATAAAAATATTGATGCACATTAGCAGCTGTAGATACATCCAATGACACATGATAGCCAAGAATGATGCTAGCTTTTAGATCTGGCATTCTGTAGATAGAGACTTGCTCTCTTCACAACTATGTTATACTTCTTTTAGCTGGGTGTAGTTTTCCCTCCCAAGAATAATGTGAATGTTCTCTGAAATTAAAGATATGAGTCTCCAGGTTCTTTTAAGGATTTGATTGTAAAATAAATGTAATAATTTTATACAGATGGCAATAAACTTATTTTAAATAGATAATATGCTAATGTTAGATTATGACAAGAATTAAGATATTTTGTGGCAATTGTCATGTTAATTGAAAGGAACTGTTCTTGATTTTTAATTTTTGAAAGCTGGATTTAGCCGGGCTCAGTGGCTCAGCCTGTAATTCCACGCCTTGGGAGACTGAGGTAAGTGGAATGCCTGAGCCCGTGGGTTCGAGACCCACCTGGGCAATTTGGCGAGAGCTCATCTCTACAATAAATCAAAAATTAGCCAGGCATGGTAGCGCACACCTGTAGTTCCAGCTACTTGGAAGGCTGAGGCGGAAGGATCGCCGGAGCCCAACAGGTCGAGGCTGCTGTGGCCCGGAGGGGCCACTGCACTCCAGTCTGGGCGACGGAGTGAGACTCCAACTCAAAAAAAAAAAAAAAAAGCTGGATTTATTGAGAGAACAGAAAAGCTCCCACAGTGGGAGGGTACCCAAACGGGTTGCCCCATTCTTGATTTTTGTTGTACCTGAGTTTGTTTTCACATAAATACCATGTAATCTATCAGGTTATATTGTGAGCCACAGACAGCTAGTATTTATGAAATTTAGGCTACAATCAACTTACTACATTTAGCTTATATTGACCGACATATTTCAGCAAATGAAAACAGGGATTAAAGTTTACACCAAAAGGTATATTAACTAACCAGACCCAAATATTCTGTGATGTGTACCATGACAGAAAATATTATCTCAGTTTTCGTAACTGTACCTTTTCTCAGTGATCATTCTACAAGTAGAATTTTGAATATATTAGGTCTCAAGGAAAAAAATCATAGCCTTCTCTTCACAAGTCATTTTCTGAAACTCAAGTTTACTTCCTTGAGAAACCCTGTTGACAACGAGTAAATGAAAAGCAGAGCTTTAAACTCTAAATGAATTCAGCCAAGATTCAGAGATTCTTGAAAATGTTTCTGTAATGTGTTATGCTAAGTACTGATTTCTTAACTTGTTACATTTTGTTATCAGGGAAACATGGACTACATTTAAAACAAAGAAATAGATGTTAAAGTTTTTTATTTCAAACATCTCACTAAAATTTTGAGAAATACTCTTAAGCAAGCTACTGTTAAATGTCTCTTCTTGCCATAGCTAATGAAGTAAAAAGTAATGTTAAAATAATTTGGAGTCTTGTTAGTTTTTACTCTTTTCTTCACAGATTTTATTTCTATTGTAACATGTAACCCTATAGGCATCAATTACAATTTGAGTTTAAAATTACAGAAAATTTTTTAAAACTTTTAAAATTCACAATTTATCTACTGATTTCTAACTAACAACGCTTACCTCTTTTTCTCATGTTAAAAACCATTGCTGGAAGCAAATTATACAATAGTGAGAAAATGACACTGCACTCTGTAGGAAACATAGATGAATATAGAAACATATACATACCAGTCCTATATAAAATAATAAATGCAATAAAGCTAAAATTATAGTTAATCAATATGATAATGTAGATAGTTAATCTAGCATAGACAGATAAAGGTAAGTTAGAAAATGTTTTCTGGAAATAGTAACACTTTAGATGAAAACTAAATAGTGTTTCTATCTATTGGATGTTTTCCCATCATTCTGAGGTTATGGGAAGTCACAAAACATTTTATTATTGTTATAAAATCAGTAAATATTACTTAACAAAAGCAAAAGTTATGGAAGTTTTAGAGCATTATTTATTTTAACAATTCTCTATCTGACCTAAATATAGATTTCAAAGTTAATATGTGTAATGATTTAATATTTGAGTAGTATTGACAAATTTATCTCAATTATTTTGCCAACTTATATTCATATTAAAAAACATAGAAGAGTCTCTATAGCATACTGCATCCTCAGCAACATTGTATCCTGACAATCACTTACTTTTCCAATTGTATGCAAAATATAAAATTTTAATTGGCTCATTATAAACAAATTTTGATTATTTAGTTATAAAGAGTGATTAAGAGGCTATTTCAATATTTATCAATCATTCAAATTTATTTTCTAAGTACCGGTAATTTATATTCTGTCTTGTTGCTATGTGTTTATCTTCTACCCCGTTGATTTGAATAGATGCTTTACCTATGCATTATATCATGTGTTGAATTGCAACTATTTTAACAGCTTGATATTCATTATAATTTGTGTGTATGTAGTTAATGTATTGATACTCATTTTTGATCTCTCATTTACTGCCTTCATTTAGAAAGCACAGCTTATTCAAAAACACTTTTTATTTTGAGTTGGGAGTCTCACTCTATCATCCAGGCTGGAAGGCAGTGACTCAATGACAGTTCACCACAGCCTTGACCTCCTGAGCTCAAGTGGTCCTCCCAACTCAGTCCCCAGAGTAGCTAGAATTACAGTTGCATACCATTAGGCCCAGCTAATTTTTTTATTTTTATAGAGACAAGTTCTCACTATGTTGTTTAGTCCGGTCTCAAACTCCTGGGCTCAATTAATCTTCTTGCCTGGGCCTCTCCAAGTGCTGGGATTACAGGCATGAGCCACCAGGCCTGGCCCATAAACATTTTTTTTAAAGAACAGTTCTTTCTTAATTTTACAGTTTAATTTGTACATATATAAAATTGATTTTGGTACAGATTATTTGTAAATATTGGAATGTTTTATAGTTGGGTTAATAAATTAGGTATAGGTTCAACCTTAAATGTTCTCATATCAATATTAAACAAACTATATTTTCCCAAATAATATAAAATGTCACTTAACAGCCATTAAATATTTTCACTATTTAAAAAAAATCTAATGTTATGTTGTACTTCATGCTTTCTTATATTGAAGAGTTTGTGTTATTTGGTTATATACTCTACTGTATAAAAAAGTTGCTCTATAATATGATTTATTAATCTTAATATATCATCCAAGATATAAATTTTAAAGTTTTTGAAAAGTTTCTTGTTTCTCTGACTTTTCACCTTCCCTAGAAAGCTATAAACATTTTGTTAGATTAAAAATATTGTGATTTGTTTGATTACAGTGCAGCTATAGAATTGTTTTAGGAAAGCAACTATAGTTAGAGTGAGGAATGTGTTTGTATTTTCTCAAATTCTTTTCTTAAATGCCCTATCCGAGTGTTCATATTTCTAAAGTGTTTATGCACATTTATAACCACAATTGCAGGATTTTTTAAATAATATTTGTTCCTCTATTATACTTTCTGATAATATTTTTAAGAGGAGGCTTATTTTTAAGATGTACTACTTGTTGGATGATTATGATTTTAACAGATGATTAGAAATAATTATCAAGTTTTGCATATTTACAGCATATTTAATTAAACAATTACAACTATTTTTGCAACTGCCTTCTTCCATCACATATGAATTTCTTGATTTCTTAACTCATTTCATTAACTCATTTCATTAACTAATAAATGTGTCATTACATTATTATGTTATTATGGAAAATTTTAATTTTCTTCTGCCAAAAGAAAATTTTGAGAATAATCTATGACAAACAAAAATAAAAACAGAACACTTTTATAAGCCAAAGAGTCATTGTTGTTTTAAATTACATTACTTTGATTGTATGTTAAATTGAGTAAAACTATTTTTCTAATTAATTTCTGGGAGAATGTTCCATTCAGTACACAAATTAAAGAAGCATATCAACATACGTCTTTAGCTATCTCCACTTAAAGCATAGCTTTATTTATTGTAGGAATGACATCCACATTTTCAATCATTTGACTAATTTTTCTCATTTTTCAAATGGTTCTGATCTCTTTACTTCTCAATATACAGTTTAATGTATTTTAGTGGGAATCTGGAAAAATGTTAATATGTTGTTGTGACCAGGATGCCATATTGCTCTTCAATGCCAGACATTAGTTTTTATTTACCAGCCCACGACACCACTTATGATTTGTTTAAGTCTCAGATTTCCTAAGTATAAGGACCCAAAGGAATCTAATAGCAACCCTACATTTTACCTAGTTACAATTCTTCACTAAGTCTTCCATCTCTATCTCACACCTTTCCTAATTGAGACTGGAATTTAAGAACTATTAATTGATATATGTTTATATTTGTTACTACTCAGCCTATTCCATACACTTCCATGTGTTCTAATATTTTAGAAAAGAAGAGACAACTATAAATTAGAATACCTGGAAAAAATTCTTAAGGTGGTTTATCAAGCTTGCTTTCAGAAACTTAATGGCAGTTCCATGAAGTAATCAAAATTAGCTTCATCTAGTAGCATATAAGTAGTATATTTTTCCCTGTATTTGGGGATGAAGATGAGGATGATAAAGATGTTTTGTTGCTACAGATGAGAAGTTAACAATATCCTCTCCTTTTGTAGATCTTCATGAGTGATAAATCCACAAGGTTTTCAGTTTCAGTTGAGCAGCACATTTTTCCAATATGTATTAGAAAGCTGTATATTCTTTCTTGCACCTTAAATACATTCTATCAATTGTATGATAGACATACAAGTGGTATATAAGTATATGTAGCTTTAAAAATATTAAAGATGAAATAACCTATAAGTAGGTTAAGCATTCACTTTCTATAGAAAAGTATTGCTAGATTTGCAAATGTCTTATTCCACTTTCCAGACTAGTATTTTCCCACACACAGAAAAGACTAGGGTAACTGTATATCTGCTTTATTTTTCCCTATACTTATAGTCATTTTGCCTATAGTACATTAATCTCAAAAGATGCTCACATTATTAAAGGCAATAAACAGATGTTATTTGAAAAAATTGATATACATAGACAAAATCAAATTAAATATTCTACTTTCTTTATTCCATACTCATGAAAATACTAAATAAACATAAGATTACAATTGCATAACATTACAACTTTTGTTGTTATTAAACGGTAATACAATTTTAACAAATTCTGTTCTCAATGTTTAGTAATTTTATTCCACATTTTTTCAGAATATAATAAGAAGGGCAAGATTAGTAATAAGAAAAAGTTACATTTGTATTTCATTAAATTACAAAATAACACTCTCCTAGGTTTGCATTATGTAAAATTGAGTGAAACTTTACCTCAGTGTTTAGTGACTAGTACAAATCAGTAAATAGTGTAATTCAATTAGAGTATGAGTATATTTTTATATGAATGAGTAAAAAGACAACAATCCAATTTTACCAATTAATAGTATTTCTAATAGTAACCAAAGTAGAAATTATTTTGATTTAATTTTATTTGCCAGGAACAATTTCAAGCACTTAAAACTTACAAACAGATTTATATAAGAACTATCAAACACACACTCAGTTTATCTAAGGTAGGGTATGCAATAGTCCTCCAAGGCGAATTATCCAAGGTGAATATGTTCCAAGACCCCCAGTAGATGCCTGAAACTGCTGAAAGTACTCACCCTGCATAAATTTCTTTTTTCCTATACATACCTACCTATGATAAATGTTAATGTATACATTAGGCACATAAAACATTGACAACAATAACTAAAAATAAAACATTTTTATAACTAAATAATGCAATCTGAATTATGGAAATGTGATCTATCTCTTTCTCAAAATCTTTTATTATACTGCAATCGCTTAATTTCCTGTTGAGAGTGAGTAAATGTAAAGCAGAACTTTAAATTTTCAATTAATTCAAACAATATTTAGAGAGTTTGGAAGTGTTTTGGTACTTATTAATCCATGTACTGATTTATTTTCTTGTTACATATTGTTATCAGAGATACATGCAATACACTTAGAACAAAATAAATAAATGTTAAAGTTTCTCAATTTCACACATATTGTTGAAATTTTGAAAGATACTGTTAGCTGGGCTCGGTGTCTCAGCCTGTAATTCCACGCCTTGGGAGGCTGAGGTGAGTGGATTGCCTGAGCCCGAGGGTTCGAGACCCGCCTGGGCAACTTGGCGAGACCTCATCTCTACAATAAATCAAAAAATTAGCCAGGCGAGGTAGCGCAAGCCTGCAGTTCCAGCGACTTGGAAGGCTGAGGCGGAAGGATCGCTGGAGCCCAGCAGGTCGAGGCTGCGGTGGCCGGAAGCGGCCACTGCACTCCAGTCTGGGCGACAGAGTGAGACTCCAACTCAAAAAAAAAAAAGTAAAAGAGCTGATAGACAATATGTCACTCTCTCTTTTATTTTTGGAGATCCATCATAGACAGATGTGTCAAGATAGAATCTCTTAAGCTCCTGGGTTTCTGAGTGACTACAATAACATATTGTATGACTGACACTATTTTAGGACACTTACATCTTAGAATTGTTGTTGCAACATAACCTGAACTATCCTGATTGATAAGGTGCTCTATCTGGTGTTCCGTCATATATCCTGTAGTTTTTCTTTTTATGGTCTTTTATTCAGACCTCCTGCCCTGTTGCCTTCCTTTCCTTTCATGAGCTTCTTTAATCTTGTGTACCGGTCATCCCATTGTTTCTTCTGTCTTGATAAGCTCTAATACTACAGAAAAAAGGAAGTCAGATGTCTGGGGGATGTCTCTTCCTCTATTATTTTCAGCAAGGTATAGCTTAGGTTGGCACAGTCGCCTGCTAAAGGCATGAATAAAGAATCAAGTAATATAGAGATCTCAGCGAAAAGTAAACCAATAGCTGGTGACCTTGAGTCTAGTAATTTCCAAATCTTTGTTTGAAGAAATGTCACTATGACCTTCTTCAGCATTTGACTATTATCTAAAACTCAATGACAGATAATTAAAGATTAGCTCAGATAGCTTCTTAAGGCTGGACAAATTTTAGAGCTATATTGATAATGAAATGAGTCTACTTTATGCTGAATAAAGATTTTCAGGTTGCATTTCCTCAAGTAGCTTTGCCACCCAAGTTTTGTGGGTGAACTCAGAGGTCTGGTGGTAAAATTCTAACAACCAGCTCTCTGGGAGGGGAAAAAAGCCCTGATTTACTATAGCATTTTCCTTTTTTCATGGTGAATATATTTCTACTATGGATGATTTCAGGCTACCTATGTGATGCCCTGAATTCAAACTTGAAAAAACATGCACAAGAGCAAATTATCAAGTATTTTCCTGATTCAGATTCTGTAGATATAAATTATCTCAAGAGCCCAGATAATGGTAAAGCATAGCAAAATAACTGAGAAGTGACAAACTGTAATTGTAACCCTTGTTTCGAATTTATTTACTTGTCAGATTATATCTTTACTATTTAACAATGGCTATGTTTATTTTAGGTTTATTTAAAGCCTTGTTTTATACCCATAACTCCCCAAAAGCAGATTTTCCTGTATATTTGGTTGGTTGGTTTCACAGACATAAACTTATCTTTATAAAATGATGGCTTTCCATAGCTGCAATTCCAGCCTAACCAGTCCAAAGGCATTCCTCACTAGATACCCCTGACATTGTTTTATTCCTTTCTCTTCCTTATCTGTTACTTGGAGGCAGCTCAATGCTGCAACCACTTTAGAAATGAGGAACAACTGTATCTTTCTGTGTATTATCCAAAAGAATAATTTTTCACTATTTTGGCACATTATTTCATAATTCCCAATAAAACAATGAATTTAAAAGTTACATATTTCATAAAGAAGACAAAAAGGGAAGCAAAAGATAACAGAATACATTTTGAAAGAGTCTGGATCTTCATTTTCCCGCCCTGTATTTACAAATAAATGAATTATTTCCATTAAAAAAAATAATGGCTATGTTTAACAATCAGATTGCAAAATTCTTGAAAATTTAACAATTGGTTTCTATGAGCTGTAAGAACTGGCTCTAGCACATCACTGTCTAACTTCACAGGGGATACCTTTTAACTAAGAATTTATGAAAGGTGCTCAGACTTCCCACTCATTGCACAGGTGTTAATGTTTTGATTGATGTTACTACCAACATCTCATCTAACATAAGCAGCCCTGGACTGTAGGAGACAGGAGTCAGAGTTCTAATTCTTCTGTGCCATTTACTTCCTGTACAACTCTAATTTCAGTACATCTAACTCTTAGTAAGATGGATGTAAACAATTTTCTACCTTTCTGGGGAGGTTGTTATGGGACTTCATGACAGCAATATATGAAAGTGCTTTAAAATATCATACAAATATTATGCCCATATTTGCCCTAATCTCATGTACTTTGCTTAGTTTGTAACTTGCAAAACTGCATGAACTAGGTGCTTGCTGAGAGGCAATATGAGGCATATGCTTTGGGGAAATTATTGTATTTTGCAAGTAAGTTTATGGATTGGTTGTTTAGAAAGCAACCCCCAATAGAACAATATTACACGTAAATGTTTAGATTTTAGCTCTGTCTGCAAAGTCTGTTCAGTCAATACACTATATCTTAAGAACAGTATTATAAGTCTTTCAAGAGGTGTTTGAATTTGGCAGTTGGACCCCCAAAGACATTCCCTACCCATTAGTATATATTAGATGATTTTAAATTGAGTGTATCAAATTAGAAAATGTCTATCTGCATATGAAGGCCTTTTTAAAGGAAGTGTTAAATGACTTCTTGCTGAACTCATACTATTCATAAAGTGGCTCTTAGAAATCATTAAACCTTTTGAAATTCTCTCCAGCATGTCAAATTTGCATGCAAGGATATCATCGCTAAAACCATGTACGTGTGTTTCTCTTACCACAAATTAAAGGAAATAAGTAGTTCATTTTAGCGCAAGTATGGAGTACTTATCATGTGTAAGGCACTGACATAGATTCTGGGACTAGTTAGTATGTTGCTAATTACCACCTGGAAAACAAACAAACCAACCAGCTAATAAAATATAAAGGAAGGTATTATCTCACTATACTTGGACTCATGATTTTTCTCATGAACCTACCGTTTTAAAAAACGCTAAATTTCGTTATCTAGAGAACTAGTTATATTAAAAGAAAATTTTGAACAAATCAAACCATAAATCAAACAAATCTGTGTGAAGGTAGATTAGAGCTGAACATTCTTTGGAGAAGTCATGAACTCCAGTCAGGGACACATGGGCTTATATCTGCAATTCACTTCTTACTAGGTGTTTGGCTTTAGACAAATTAGTTACCTTAGTTTTTTAAATCTGTAAATTGATGATAACACTGACCTCACTGGATCTCAGATGGATGAAATACAAACACATACTAGGTGAATAAAATTACTCACCACCTTCTCATTCTGTCCCTTCATTCATCACAATTTTTTTTTTAAACGAGAAATGTAGCTTATAATCACCATAGTCCTTGGGTTGTCTGTCATACCTCAAAGTTGACACTTTCCAGATTGGCCGGAACACGGTATGGATTACTTGCCCTACTGCTTTTGACAGTTTTACATATTCCTCCAGCAAAAGAGTTATCAAGGACTTCTCCTCTGGGCTCTCCTGCCAGAAAATGAAACCTAGAAACAAAGTAATTTTCAGGAATTCAATAGACATAGAGCAATCTTTGAAATTTACCTTACCTATGTGAAAGAAATTTCTCTTCTAGACATTTTTGACTCATGACAAATGACTAGAAGAAAAGTACTTTTTATTTTTTCTAATCCATGGCATGGTATCCAAAGAGGGCTGGAAGCCAAAACTCAGCCCCACTGGCTCTATTAGGTTCTCATATTTCAACATAAACTAAAATATGGGTTTGTAGGTTTTTCATGACCTACAAAGTCAGTGTGAACTTTGGAACCAGATTATAAAATCAATTATTAGATAATAAATGCCATTCTGGGCTCACTCCTTTCTGAGTGGAATTTGATAATGAACTAATATCAAAATAGTAATAGCAATATTTTAATGGAATTGTGATAGTATTTATTTTAAATAACTGTATTTATAGTGTTTTAACTATTTAAATATTTTATTTAAAATAAACTATGTTTTATTTAACATATGCTTGCATACTATCTACTATAAGCCAAGCAATACCAAGTGCTTTATGAATATTAATTTAGTTAAGTGCTTTACAAATAATAGTTTATTTAATATTAATTATAACCATATGATATAAATACAATTATTTTACCTGTTTTAAAAATGAGGAAATTCTGGTTCTTAGAGATTAATTAACAGCATAAATCAAGTATTTTAGAAGTTGTTTTGTGGTAGATAAAAAAACTTCTCCAAGATGCTACTATTTTTCCAAATTCTTAGAGATATCAATGTGTATTTTGTGAAAAAATTATTTTTTTTGTCAAAAAAGTTTGGTAATGCTGGCTGACATAGGTTATAAACATTGTTTTCTATAGGTCTTGTTAGAGTCTTTAAAAATACAAATCATCAATCTCCAAATACATTTAATCAAATAATCTTGTCTTCCATAGAATATATAACACAGATCTACAGAATATCATTGGAAAATTTCGTATGTCAGAAGGAATAGCGTCCCTCCCTCCCTCTCTCATGACCCATAAGTACGTTAATCTGTTCTGATGGTGGGGTGGTGGGACTAAAGGGAACTATAAACTTCCTCAAGAATGCAATCTTGCACTTATATGTCTGTTTCCCTTGTACTATAGTGTTAACCCACAAGGCAAAAACGTACCTAAAAGACACTGCCCTTACCAGAAGTTGCAACATTACGTTTCATAACTACCACACAGATCTGAGAAAAGACAAATGGATTCATCCACTGGCAAGAACATCAAGAAGTGGTTCAGCATGTGAGACTTTTGTGATTTGCTACCAGGCATTTGGATTTAAAGCAGAAAATTTAATAATTTTTTCAGGCACTTGTTCTAACCAACTGACATAATATTTTTCTTTCAAAAAGGAGCAAGGATAATTTAAAAGTTGTTAAATAATGTTAGGACACTGAAAATAAATTAATGGCTAATATCTATACTTGCACATTCTTTACCAATATAATATGTTAATATAAAAATACACACACGGTTTTCATGTTTCTTCACTTGAAAAAGGAGATAATAATTGCTTTCTCAGGGTAGCTGTGGTAATTAATGGTGATCAACACAGGTCTGGCTTGTCCAATAAGAAGAAATAATACATATAAATTTTCCCAATTTGCCAATATAGAAAGTGTATCTTAATTCATTAAAAGAGTTGCATACTAAGTCTGAGAATGATTGCTTGCAGAGTCCAAGATCAACAGACAAAAATCAAATGTATTTCTATACAGTAACAACAAACAATCCAAAAATAAAATTAGAAAACAATTCCATTTATAATAGCGCCTAAAAGAAGAAAATTCAAAGGGATTTATTTAACAAAAGAAATCTAAGACTTGTACACTGAAAAATATAAACAACTATTGAGAGATAATAAATGAGAACTCAGTAGATATTCCATACTAACATATTGGAAGAGTTTATATTATTAAGATGGTAGTACTTCCCAAATTGATCTATATATTCAAACAGTCATGATCAAAATCTCGACTACCTTTTTTGTAAAACTCGGCAAGCTGATTCTAAAATTCAAGAGCCTTAGAATAGCCAAAACAATCTTGAGAGAGAAAGACAAATTTGAAGGAGTCACACTTCCTGTTATAAAGCTTACTTCAGAGCTAGAGTAATCAAGACAATGTGGCATGGGTAAAGACATATAGATCAATGCTATCGAATTAAGAGTCCAAAAATAATTCCATACATCTATGGTCAAATGTTTTTTCAACAAGGGTATCAAGACAACTCACTGGGGGAAGTACATAGTCATATTGCAAGTTAATACAAATGAACCCCTTTCCCACATGATATGAAAAATTAATTGACATAGATAATAGACCTAAATATAAGAGTTAAAACTATGTAACTCTTAGAAAAAAAACCTAAACCTTTGTGATCTCAGATTAGGCAAAACCTTCTTAGATATTATACCAAAAGCACATGCAACAAAATAAGAAATAAATGTATTGAACTATATCAGAATTAAAAACTTTGTGCTTCAAAGGACACCATCCAAAAAAAATGAAAAGCTAACTCACATAATGGGAGAAAATATTTGCAAATCATATATCTAATGAAAACTTACATCTAGAATCTATCAAGAACTCAGAACTAGATAAAAAATTACTCAACTGAAAAAAAGAGCAAAGAATCTGAATATATGAATAGATATTTTATTTATTTTTCTTAAGTTTCTCAATCTTGAAATTTTGTTCATTCATTCATTCATTCATTTTTGAGATAGGGTATCACTCTGTTGCCTAGGCTGGAGTGTAGCGGCACAATCCTGGCTCACCACAGCCTCAGCCTCCTGGGCTTGAATAGACACTTCTTTGAAAAAGTTGTGAAGATGACTAAAACACACATAAAAAGATGCTCAGCATTATTAGTTATTAAATAAATACAAATCAAAACCACAATGAGATACTTCTTCATACCCACTATGATAGCCTTAATCCAAAAGATGGACAAAAACAGTGCTGGCAAAGATGTGGGGAAATTTATTTTCAATTATACATTTCGTGTGAATGTAAAATGATGCAATTACTTTGAAAAATAGTTAGGTGGTTTGCAACAATTAAACAAAATTACCATATGGCCCTGCAATCCTATTCCTAGGTATATGCACAAGAGAACTGAAAATATATATAAGTGCAAAAACTTGTACATGAATGCTCAGAGCAGCATTATTCAGAGTAGCCAGAGTAGAAACAAACCAGATGTCCATCAATGGATAAACACAATGTAGAATAACTTTATGATGTATCATTTTTTAAAATCATGAAATGGAATGAGGTACTGACATGTTTTATATAGATAAATCTTTTAAATATATTGTTTAAAAAGTTTTACTGACACATAATTATACATATCATAGGGTATATAGTGATGACTTGATGCATACATAGTGATCAAATCTGAGTAATTAGCATATCAATCACCTCAAACATTTATTATTTGTTTGTGTTTGGAACATTCAAAACTCTTTCTTTGCTATTTAAAATATGTAATAAATTATTGTTAACTATAGGTGCCCTGCAATGCTATAGAGCAGGAGTCCCTGACCCCTGGGCCATGGACTAGTACCAGTCCGTGGCCTGTTAGAAACTGGGCCACACAGCTGGAGACAAGCAGCGGGTAACTGAGTAAAGTCCTGTCAGATAAGCAGCGGCATTAGATTCTCACAGGAGCGCAAACCCTATTGTGAACAATGCATGTGAGGGATCTAGGTTGTGTGTTCCTTATGAGAATCTAATGCCTGGTGATCTCAAGTGGAGCTGAGATGGTGAGGCTAGTGCTGGGGAGCGACTGCAAACATAGATTAACATTAGCAGTGAGGTTTGACTGTACAGAGATCATAATAAATTAATTGCTCACAGACTCATATAAAAATAATCATTTCAGAATAATAGTTATTTCACTACATATTACAATATAATAATAGAAATAAAGTGCACAATAATGCAATGTGCTTGAATCATCCCCAAACCATCCCCTCGTCCTGTTCAGTCTGTGGAAAAGTTGTTTTCCATGAAACTGGTTCCTGATGCCAAAAAAGTTGGGGACCACTGCCGTAGACCACTAGAACTTATTTCTCCTATCTAGCTGTAATTGTGTATCTTTTAACAAATCTTTCCCTATGCTCTGTCCCCTCCTTTTTAGTAACCACTATCCTATCATTACTTCTATGACATCAGCTTTTCTAGCTTTCCTTGATATAATCACATTTTTCTATGTTTGCTTTTGTTGTCTCTGCTTTTGAGAATATGTGGTATTTATCTTTCTGTTCCTGGTTTATTTCACTTAACACCATGTGCCTCAGGCTATCTGTGTTGCTGCAAATGACAGAATTTTATTCTTTTTTATAGTTAACTAGTATCCCATTGTGTTTATATACCACATGTTCTTTATCCATTCATGAGTTGATGGACACTTAGGTTAACTCTGAATGTTGGTTGTCATGAATAGTGCTACAATAAATATTGGGGTGCAGATGTCTTTTTGGTATACTGATTTCCTTTTGGCTAAATAAATGCCCAGTAGTGAGATTGCTGGATCATGTGGTAGTTCTACTTGCAGTTTTTTGAGGAATCTCCGTAACGTTTTCCACAATGGCTGTACCAGTTTGCATTTTACATTCCCATCAATAGTGTATGCGTTCCCTTTTTTTCACATTCTTGCCTGAATTTGTTTTCTTTTGTCTTTTTGATAATAGTTATTCTAACTGGGGTGAGATGATATCTCATTTTGATTTTGATTTGCATTTCCCCAATGATTAGTGATGTTGAGCAACTTTTTGTATTTGTTGGTCATTTGTATATCTTCTTTTGAGTAATGTCTATTTAGTTTAATTACCCACTTATAATAGGATTTTTTGTTATTTGAGTTTTTTATGTATTCAGGATACTCATCCCTTATGGATAGTTTGCAAATATTTTCTCCCATTACATAGGTTGTCATTTTACTCTGTTGTTTCCCTTGCTATACAGAAGCTTTTTAACTTGATATAATCACATTTTTCTATGTTTGCTTTTGTTGTCTCTGCTTTTGAGGTCTTATTTATAAAATCTTTTTCCAGACCAATGTCCTAAAGCATTTCTCCTATGTTTTCTTCTAACAGTTTTATAGTTTTGAATCTTATATTAAATATTTAATCCATTTGAATTGAGTTTTGCATCAAGTGTGAGACAAGAGTCTAGTTTCATTTCTCTGCATAGGGATATGAAGTGCTTCCAGCTCCATTTATTGAAGAGACAGACTGTCTTTTTCCCAGTGAATGTTCTCGGCACTTTTGTCAAAAACCAGTTGGCTGTAATATTTCTGGATTTGTTAGTTTGTTCCATTGGTCTGTGTGTCTGTTTTTATGCCAGTGCTATGTTGTCTGGGTTACTATAACTTTGTAGTGTATTTTGAAATCAAATAGTGTGATACCTCCAGATTTGTTCTTTTGACTCAGGATTCTTTTGGCTATTCAGGGTCTTTTGTACTTCCATATAAGTTTTAAGATTTTTTTTTAACAAATTCATTTCTGTGAAGAATTTCACTGATGTTTTGATAGGGAGTGCATTGCATTTGTAAATTATTTTGGGAAGTGGTATCATTTTAACAATAGTAATTCTTCCAGTCCATAAACATGGAATGTTTTTCCTTTTTTATGTCCTTTTCAAGTTCTTTCATCAGTGCTTTATAGTTTTTCTTGTGGATTTTTCAACTATTTGGTTGATTTATGTCTAGATATTTTATTTTTTGTTGCTATTGTAAATTGGATTGATTTCTTTTTTCTAAAGTTCATTGCTGGTATATAGAAATGCTACTGACTTTTGTTTGTTTATTTTGTATCTTGAAACTTTACTGAGTTTATTTATCAATTCTTAGAGATTTTTAAGGGCATCTATAGATGTTTCTATATATCAGATCGTGTCATCTGCAAATGGGCAATTTGGCTTGCTCCTTTCCAATCTGTACAACCCTTACTTATTTCTGTTGCCTAATTCTCTATCTAGGACTTTTAGGACTATGTTGATTAAGAGTGGGCATCTTTGTCTTGCTCCAGTTCTTAGAGAAAAGTAGTTTTCAGTTTTTCCCCATCCAGTATGATGTTAGTTGAGGGTTTGTCAATATGGCCTTTCTTGCTTTAAAATATGTTCCTTCCATGCCTATGTTGAGAATTTTTGTGATGAAGGGATGTTAAATTTTATCAAATGCTTTTTGGGCTTCTATTGAGATGAATTTTTTTTTTTTTTTGTCCTTTAGGCTGCTGATACAATGTATAACACTTACTGATTTGCATATGTTGAAATATTCTTGCATCCCTGGGATAAATCCTACTTCATCTTGGTGTATGATATTTGTGATTTGTTGTTGAATTTGGTTTGCTAGTACTTTGTTGAGGATTTTTGCTCTATGTTCATTGGAAATATTGGCCTGTAGTTTTTATTATTGTTGTTGCATTTTTATCTGATTTCAGTTATGGTGGTCTTGTAGAGTGAGTTTGGAAAAATTATTTTCCTTTCAAGTTTTCAGAATAGCGTGAAAATAATTGGGGTATTCGGTTTTTTAAAAGTTTGGTAGAATTGAGCAATGAAGTTATCCAATCCTGAACTTTTCTTTGTTGAAAGTTTTTTTTTGTTTTGTTTTTTTTACTACTGATTCAATCTCTTTACTCTTAATTGATCTGCTCAGGCTTTCTGTTTCTTGGTTCAACCTTGGTAGGTTGTAGACATCCAGGAATTTATCCATTTCTTCTAGGTTTTCAATTTGTTGGCATATTTTTGCTCATAATAGTCCCTAATGATTCTTTGTATTTCTGTGACAGCAGATGTGAGTATATAGTTGACTCTTAAAAATATTATGCTAAATGCAAGAAGGCTAGCACAAAAGTCTATATATTGTATGATTCCATTTATATGAAATGTCTAGAGTAAACAAATATATATGGACAGAAAATGAATTTGGTGGGTAGGGGTAGGAGTGGGGTATGGGGAAAAGAAATGGAACTTGATATCTGACAAGTGCAGAAGTCTTATTTTGGGAATGTTAAAAATTTTATAACATTATATTGTGGTGATAGCTATACAGGTCTATAAACATATTGAAAATAATTAAATTAGACACTTTCAGTGAGTGAATTGTCTGGCATGCAAATTATAGCTCAATAGAGATTTTTTTTAAAAGAAGTGATTCTTGTGGGTTCTCTAAGATGCAGATTATACTCCTTTATAACTTGAAGTTGTTCTTATCCTTATTTGAATTTGTGTCAATGAATATTTGAGGAGAGAAATATGAGGAGTTGGTCTGGAAAGAAGTTTCCAAACTACTTAAGTTAACAGGGCAAACACAGGCATTTAAGGTTCCCTCGTTTGCATTTTCTATGTTAAGAGGAATCGATGAAGAAAAAGGAACTCTTGACTTTATATTGCCTTATCAATGTACTTATCTGTCACAAAAAAGAACGACTTGAGGAAAATGACTTTCAAGTCATGAGGAATGTAGGAAGATGACAGCTATTTGTGAAGAATCTAAAGATAGGCTTTTATAGTAGTGCTTCCATCAGGGCATGCCTGAGGAATCTTTTAGGGACCAAGCCAACTATTTCAGCTCTATTCTTTCCCTTTCCCTCTCAGATGTTTATATTGAATATTTTGGTGTTTCAAATACAATGTTGCCTTTAATACTTTGGGTTTCTAAAGTGCTTTTATCTAATCTGGTTTATACGTCATACTTTTCAACTTTTTGAATTTAACTAAAATATATAAAATAAAAAAATATTATTTATGTGTACAGTATGAAAGAGGACCTCCTAAAATCCCAGAATTATCTTTTGGAGGGTTTCTTGTAGTGCACTCACAATTTATTCCTCTGGATCAAATGGTCAACCAAAATTTTTATCTGGAAGTTTTGAGAAGGTTGCTTCATTATTTGTGGAAGAAACGTTCCAAGTTGTGGCAAACAGATGACGTTCTCCCACCATGACAACAACCTGCTCAGAATGTGTTGAGTATTCTGCAGTTTTGGGCCAAAAAAATGTCATGATCTCCATGCCCCACCCTCCCTATTCACTGGATCTCACCCCAGTTTATTGTTCTTCCCCTGGAGGTAATCCTTATAGGGAAAGTTTTTGCCAAATGGAAGAAGTGAAACAAAAAAATGGCAAAACCCCTAAAAGACATCAAAATTGATGAGTTTAAAAACTGTTCTGAGCAGTGAAAAAGCAAATCAATAGGTGTGAGGCAGGGTAGCTAGCACAGGTTAGCACATTTCTTATAGGCAGGTTTTAGAAAGCACCCAGACAATCTGTCAGCAGACTGACCAGCCCTGTGGACCGGAATGTGAATTCAGTGTGGACGTCCACCCAGTCCACCCCAACCCCTCAGCTCACCAAAGGAAAACTCTGTCAAGTTTTCTAATCAGGATTCAAAAAGTCATAGAAACGATAATTAAATCACCTTTTAGCTCATAAACTTGTATATTGAGAAGTCTGGCAAATCTCCCTGGAAAAGATCACCCTTCCACCCACCAGAGGTGGAGAGATGGGAGCAAATATCCCCTCCACCCCACTAATTAACATACTAGTCACTAAAAGGGTATATCAGGCCTTTCATAAAAAGTGAAAGGTGTTCTTTATCTTTTTCAAGAAATTCACCCTTGGCAGGCTTTTCTGTCATGAATCTTTCTTTTTCCTTTTCTTCTTCCTCTAACAAACTCTGTTTTAAAACTTTGCTGGCCGCTCTAAAATGCATTTTAGGGTTGACTCAAAGAATCTACAAGTTTTGTAATGTACCCCACCCAACATCAGGTGTTTTGCATCAGAGAGTACTTTTGAAGGTGACTGAAGTTTAAGCGTGTAAGACTAAATGAACGATTTTTTATAAATAAATTCAGGTTTTTTTGCATCCTCCCCATATATACACACACCTTGGCTAAACCTGAGAATAAACAAACAGCATACTATTATTGCCTGATTTTTGCTTCAGATTTAGGAGTTAGTGACTGATGTTGGCAATGCAGTAATTTTGGTATGTCCTATTACATTTTTTTTTTCAGAGCTATCAATTAAGAAGAGGCATATCTGCCCAGGAAACTACTTTTTAATGGTAGAAATGTGTTGGGGAGCAAGGTATAGCAGAGAGGCAGACATTCCAACAGCAGGTTAGAAAGAGATTGCAGAAAGCAACTCTCAAAATTCTCAGTCCCTGGGGAGGCAAAGAGAGGACTGGTTGTCTCAAGTCAGCAGGCTTTGCTCATTTCTGAGAATCCTTGGGACAATAGCTCTGGCTGGCAGAGGGCCACATGATTCTTCTGCCAAAGTATACACAGCATGCAGTCCTCCCCATCTGTAGCTCTAGAGTCTAGACCAACTGAACAAGAGGTAATTTTGTAATGTCATCCTTCATCAGTCAGAACATTAGAAAGTGTGATTATCAGTAGGAGTTTTTGGCTGATGTTTTCTTCCAGGGAAAGGAAGACAAGGAAACCATTTCTGCACATTGATGAGAACATGATGTTGAAGCACTCTCACTGTAATTAGGAACTCTTAAGAGAGCACCTAAAATCAGTTTGTGGTTCTCCAACATACAGATGAGGAAACAGATGCTCAGCAGTGTTAAATTACTTGGTTGTGATGTGATGAGTTAACACAGAACTAGGTTTAGAACACAGCTTCTCTTACTTTCAGATGAATAGCTCTTCCATTTTACTGGTGTCATTAGGTTTGGTTCAATGTTTTCTGAGTTTTATTCTAAATCAAATGAGGTTATATTTACAATTGTGGGTGTTTGTCTTTGGTGACTGAAGTTTTCATATTATGCAACCCTGGCCACATAAGTGAAAACTTAAATTTTAAAAAGTCCAATGTGAAGGAATAGAAACTGACAGCAAACTATTTGCCCTTTGGCCAAAAATTGAAGAGGTAATTCTTTGTTACAGGAATGGAAGGGCACAGGAAATTATCCTAACTGATTTTTTTAATGCTTCAAATTAAGCCTTGACTCTTCTATATTTGTTGCTTTCTCTTATATTTCCTAAAGTATTTTGAGAAATTAGCTCAGTCTGATGAATTTAGAACCCTTTGCTAAACTCCCAATATCCTCATGATCAGATATTCCTGAAGGAGAAACATTAGAATTTTTTAGCACTATTCAAAGATATGACTGCCTTGTCTCCTGAGGTTCTTCCGGGATGTCCCCATCTCTAAAATAAATGCAGTCCTGAATCAGCATGAAATAATAGAAGTTACCTGGGTTTTGAAGTCTGAATTTGAATCCTGGTTCCAGAATTTACCACTTAGTAGACTTGGGTAGGTTATTTAAACTTTCTGGGGCTTGGTTTCACAGTTGTTTGTAAATTGAGATCAAACGATAATGTAAGTCTGACCTTCTGCCTTTAAACTATAGTGACCTATCCGTATATCACATGGTCTGTGAGAGAGGATGCCCTAGCCATATTCACTTCACCACTTACTCTCTTATTTTTTCACACTCTTTTTTTGAGTCTCTTCTTTTCCATATTTGGCTAACTCCTTTTCTGCTGGCTTTGTCTTTCATTATTGACTCTGGACTTGCTTCTTATACTGAAAGACTGGTTTTGTTTCTCTATTGTTTTAACTTTCAAGATGCCCATAGGCATATCTTTCTGACACCTGTTTTTTCACATTGCCCCTTTTATTTCTGAGTGTCCTCTTCAAGACCTAGCTCCAGGAATCTGCCCTGTCACCTCCTGGCTTGGAGGGTTTCCCATCATCCTGTCTTGATTCATTCCCGAGCTTTCTGAGGGATGTGTAAAAAATAAAACAAGCAATGTTTATGAAGAGCCCATAGCATTGCCTGGCACAACCTAAATGTGAAAATGCTAACCTTAATTCCTTAGGAGTGAAAGTCACAGCCACAAACTGTCTGAACATGGTAGTCAAGCATCAGAGACAGGGCTGGTAGGAGTAATAAGTTAATGAGAAAGATGGACAATGGTGCTTCTTGCTTCGTTGCTGTTTTTCACTCATTAGTTCAGAGATACCCTTTCTCCCCCAAATAACAAAAAGATGCTACATACCCAGTGCCCATCAACTGTACGCTAGGAATGGGATTGTACTTCCGTGGGCATACTGCCTTTGTCCTCCCACAATCTCTTTCATCTGAATTGTCTCCACAGTCATTTTCTCCATTGCATTCTAACTTGCTGGCAATGCAGCGGCCTAGTCAAAAAAAGCAAACGCAACATTGCAACAAATTATTTTAAAAAGTACTTATTCATTTGAAACACAACTGATTAAAATTTCAAGGAATATTTGAGGCCAAATTTTTGTTATTTTTGATAAAAGCTTAAAAACGTATGGAAATGCAGTAATAAACTGATATCTTCATTTTTTCAAGATTACAAGAACCATATAATTATTTTGTTGCCATTGAGCTAATTGTCTTTAAAAAGAGAAGTGATTCTAGTATCCTATTCCCATTATAGTGATCTTGCTGTAGTGATCATGTTTAGTAGAAGAAAATTAACAGTAGGTTTAGAATTTTGTTTTCATCCAGGATAGAAGACTCAAGGTCATTGCCTTTATTTTTAAAACTATAATTTTAAACACACACACCCCTACAGATACAATAACATGACTGAATCTTAAAATTTCATGTCAAGTAAAAAAAGTGAGACACATAAAAGTCATGCCACATGATTCCTTTATATAATGTTCAAGAACAAGAAAGTAGAATTAACTAGAAGAAAGAAAGAGAGGGAGTTTTGGATTTATAGGAATTTTCTATATCTTGATTGGAGGTTGTTTGCATGGTTGTATAATTGTGAAAATCGAAGTTCAGACTTAGGATCTGTGTATTTTACTATATATAATTATTTTACTACACATGATCATATATTTTATTAAATATATTCACTATATATTTTACAACATATAATTACTGTATATGATTGTTTTACTACATATAATTTAGTATCCAATTATTTTTTGGAAAAGTTAAGTGCCTAGGTATTACAGTAATAGGTAGCAAATTAAGTGAGTGAATTTAGAAAATGGTATACGCTTCACACACTGAAACAATTCTCTTCCCCTTTTGAGTTACTGAATTTCATAAAGATCCTTGGAGTCAGTGTGTAACTATATATTATGGAAATACTGAAATACCTTCTGTGAAATGACAGATATCTTCTTTCTTGTCCCTTGTTTTCTTGCTTGTTTTCTGCGATGCTGGCATCTGTACCATTATGTACAGGTTTAACTGACAATGATGAAATGTTTTACTGAGAATTATCTGGTGTACTTAAGTTGTGATCATCATCTCACTACAACTAGGTATGACTGTTTTGACTAACTGAAATTTTGGGGGAAATTGGGTATTTTGTTGAATTAAATTTTTTTTATTAATTGAAGGTTCCCCAGAAAGCACATAGTTTCAACTCTTTGGGTTAATAATCTTCGCTTAGAAAGTAGAGTGTAATGAAAATAGCTAAGTCTTCTTTTGATTATTCATGATCTTGCACTTGTATCTGGATCACTATTATAAAGAATCATAGCTGTGAATACTATAATCCTGTAGCTGTGAGTACTGAAAATATAGATGGAATTGAATTTCTGTTTCTCCAAAGATATAACCAGAAAGATGCTCTATTTTTAAGCAGTGTTTCTCTAGTTTTTGTTTCTTTGTTTTCAGGGCAGAACAGAATGTTCTAGGGTGTTTTCATTTGAAATAGAGAAGATTTCTTTTAAAAAAGGAAAAGAACCTGAATTTACCACACTTTAAAAAGTTTTGAGCCTAGTACTTAGAAATTTAAGCAAAAGTTCATTTTTGATATGATTACACTAAAAAAATCATACTTTATTAGACAGAGGTTGAGATACACATGTAAGGTACAGTTCTCATTAGCCTAGCTTTGTGAGTAGGATACCAGATATGTGAGAGTATGAGAAATTCTATCCATTTGGTACTTGTAGGGATATCAGAGAGGGCCTATTAGCAAGGTGGGGGCAAGGAAGAGGATACTTCTTGGGTGATGCTTAGGATAGGTGACAGGAGTGATATAGGCCTGATGGGACATGGCTGAAATGGTGCCAAAAACTCAGTGGAATAGGAAGCACAAGAGGAGAGATATTATACGCCATACATACATTTTATACCAAGGAAAAATTGGGACAGATAAAGGGCAATTTGAATATAGCAGGGTTTGGAGGAGTCAGCATGCTTTGGCCAGCATACACATATATACAATTATGCTTGGAGCTATGCAATTATTTAGAAATTGCACATGTTTTTCTAGCTACTTGAAGTGATTTATGTCACTGCAATGTTGTATTATTTGTATAACCAGCTGTAACTTCTCATGTCCTCTATACTTAAAACTAATGAATGAATGAAGAGTTGGCACAGTGCATGAGAATTAGCCTCACAGGTAATTCCCCAAAATTTATGTATACATTAAAATAATCTATTTAGTCTTGGGTATGTTTTGAAGACTCTGAACAGCAGTCATAAGAGAAGAAAGGGAAGAAGGTAGATCTGTTTAGGGCAGATAAATCTTTGCTAACTGAGGGCCAGATATTGTCTTGAGTAAGATAAATAATCATGCATGCAGTCTCTCATTCCCATTGAGAGTGGCATTCGTAGATGTTTTTAGGAGAGTACAATAGTAGATCACCCTCGGTGGAATATTTGACAACCACAAGGCCATGGCGTCACCCAATAAGAATGGATGCCAACCACATCTGTGCCAGGGATTTACCAATCAGTGACTGTATTGTGAAAAGATGTAGGGATTCCAGGTTCTGGAAGGCAGGATAAGGGTTACTCAGGGAGCTCAGGGTAACAGCTTCTTACCAACCATTACAGATACATTTTAATAATTCATTTCTAAAAAAATCGATGGCTATGGACATAACTGCTGATGAACTGGAGGTCAGCTGTGCTTATACAGCTAACTTTTCTAAAATCATTTATTATAAATTGATGACCTATGGATGCATTTCAAGCCTTCTCAAACTTGTAAGTATTTTTGTCCTAAACACAGCTCTTTTGTAATTGTTCATATGTTCATCATCTACTAAACAAAGGAATCTTTTCTGGTTATTTGTTGTAAAAACCATCTTTCAAGCTTCAAATAGTTTTACTTTAGTTCTAAATCTCAATTTAATGTTCTGGATATAATGCTCTGGTCTATATTACCCTTAGTCATCAAGATTTTGCTCATATTCTTTCATTTTTCTGATATGACCTTATTTATGTAGGCACAGTGTATACCTTTTATCAACATCCCACCCCCATACCCAGGTCTGGGTTTGGGAAGAGAATAGAGGAAAAACCCTGACAACAGCACTTTGTCTGATGTTCAGAAAACATTGACAAAATTGAAGTCAAAGAAGCAAGGAGAATGGAGAAAACATTAGTTTCAAGGTCTTGGGTCAATTTTCTACAAAATTTGAAATCTACTATCTAGTTATAAAGACTTTACTTTTCAGTATATCTCAGATTACATAGAAATAGTATGAATTCTATTAATCTGAAATTTAAACTTAAATTGCAAGTTGACTATTTTGAGAGGAGGTCAGTGAACTAAAGTCCACAGGCTAAAACTAACCTGCCTCCTGTGTTGTTTTGACATGACCATGCTCATTTGTTTATGTACTGTCAAGGGCTGCATTGCTAGAGTTGAGTGGTTGCAAGATAGACTGCATGGTCTACAAAAGCTAAAATATTTGCCCTTTGGATCTTTACTGAAAAGCTTGCAAAAACATGATCTAGATTATTCAAAATGGTGAGATTATTCAAAATGGTGAGTGTTGAAGAGCTGTTAATTAACGAAATAATACATATGATTAAGTAATATACTCAAGATTCAATTATAATCTAATGAAACTTAATGACCAGATTTTATGCATCTGAGTGAATATTGGACTTGAAGGAGATGTTACCATCATTTAAATCATTTTTTTGATCTAATCTTTTGGAATTAACTATGGAGCCAGTTAAGAAAATTTGCTAAGTCATCTCTATTCATCCTCCTGACATAGTATTTTTAATATTCTTGTCTTAATAAATTATATTAAAAGTATTTAAAAATATGTCACTTCTTTTCAATTATTATTACTGTTATTATTTGAGTTAGGGTCTCACTCTACTGCCCAGGCTGGTGCGCAGTGGCGCAATCATGGGTCACTGAACCTCAACCTCCTGGACTCAGGCAATCTTCCACCCTAGCCTCCTGAGTAGCTGGGACTACAGGTGCATGACACTGTGGCTGACTAATTTTTTGATTTTTTGTAGAGATGATGTCTCTGTAGGTACACATGCAGGCTGGGTTCCAACTCCTGGCTCAAGCGATCCTCCTGCCTCGGCTTCCCAAAGTGCTGGGATTATAGGCATGAGCCACCACACCTGGCCTTTTCAATTATTCTCACTATATATTTGTGCATATTAATAGCCTGTTTGAAGAAATATCTTCCTATTTGGCTGGGCATGGTGGCATGGATCTGTAATTCCATCTACTCAGGAGGCTGAGGCAGGAGAATCATCTGAGCCCAGGAGTTTGAGTCCAGTCTGGGCAACATAGCAAGACTCCCATCTCTAAGAAGAGAAAAATCTACCTACTCTTTTTCCTTCTTCTCCCTTCTCCCTTTTCTGTTTTATAATAGTGCAAAGAAATGGACACCACTATTTCAGGAGTAAATGAATCAGATGAGTGGTCAAGATGATATAACTTAAAAGCCATATTTTTTCACACCTGAGTATCTTGGTAATTGGCAGCATAACACTCCCCTTTGCCAAGGCTTAAAATGTAGTGAGACTTCTCTCTCATGGATTTTCCTGGTAGTGAATTGGAATAACTTTGACCTTGTCAAGTTATTTTTAGTGAAACCCAAACATTTTATAAAAATACATTACCACTGTCACAGCGGAATTTATTCTTGCAGTTAGCCTCTTCAATTTTACAGAGCTTAGATGGAATGCATGGTTGAAAGGTCACCAAGGGCTCAGTACATGACTGTCCCCCAAATTGACTGGGACGCAAGACAGATCTAACCTTAGACTGAAAAAAAAGAAGAGAAAGATGAGTAACTGTGAGGCAGGGTCAAGATAAAAATGTATCTAAGAAGACTGGACTTCTCTATCACAGTGGTGATTTTTTTCTGTGATGAGTTTTTTACATTTTACTAATAATTCTTCCAATGCCCTTATTGTGTTTTCATAGTGAAGTTACTGCCTCTCTGGGCCTCAGTTTTGCAGCCTGTAAAATGAGGAGATGGGACAAAAGGATTCTAAGGCTTCGTCTAACTCTGAAACCATATGGTTTTAAATTATATCAAAATCAAATGCACAAATGTTTGCTAAGAGTCTTCCAAGTGCAGTGAATTCTTCCAGACAATAACAGTAGTGTGAAATCATTAATGCGACATTTGAAATTTGTTTGCGTTAGAAGTCATCATGAAAAACCAATGTTAACATAGTCTCTACAATTTAAAGTATTCTGAATGATGAGTCAGGGAAGAATAGAAATATGACAGTATTAAAAATTATCGGCTTTAAAATCCAAAAAATTCAAGTTCAAGATATGGCTACTTCATTAATTAATGATGCATTATTGGGCAAATTACTTAACCCTTCATGAGCTGTAACTTTCTCATCTGTAAAATGGGTAGAGAGCCATAGTTTGACGTAAAGTTTGAATAAAGTTATATATGCAAGGGGACCAGAAGAGTTCCTCTCACAGAGTGGGTACTCCACAGGTGAGTTTCTTTTTCTTTCTAATGTGTGAAGGTTCAGCACCACCCTGACTGTGGTCTACATGAGTCAATGCCCTTACAGGAATGGGTGTGAGGTGAGTAAATATTGCAACTGGGAACAATAAACAAACTGAGGGACTTTTCCTTGGGGAAAGAGGATTTAGAGGGAGGGAGAGGAGCCATACTGTTGAGTCATTCCCCTCATTTTTGCTTGGTTTTAAACCCTGGACTGAAATTCCCTCCTTTTTTTCTTTTTTTAGTGCAGATTGAGCAACTCTAGTCTGCAAATCTAAAATGCGAAATGCTCTAAAATCCAAACCTTTTTGAGTGCCAATCTGACCCTACATGTGGAAAATTCCACACATAAGTACTTAACATAAACTTGTTTCATGCACACAATTATTAAAAATATTGCATGAAATTACCTTCAGGCTAAATGTACAAAGTGTATACAAAACAAAAGTGAATTTTGTATTAAGATTTGGGTCCCATCTCCAAGATATCATAAGGCTTCTCTTCTCTTCATATGGTTTCAGAGTTAGAAGAGTAAGAGTAAGCCTTGGAAGAAGCCATTAAAAGAATATTTTCATTATGCTTATGAAAATATTCCAAAATTTGAAACAATCAGAAATCTGAAACACATACTTTCAAGTATTTTGGTTAGGGATACTTAGCCTGTATTTGCTTTTGCTTTCAGAAGGCACAGGCAATAGAACTCAGAACTGTAGGGGTAAAATTCCCTTCTGGTGTTTATCAGACAGTAATACATGTAAAATATGTCCCTTCTCCCCCCATCCCAAATTAGTAACTGTAATTTTTCCTCAAAGGAAGCTGGGACAGTTTATTTTCAAAAACTAAAGAAATGTCTGTGTTTGTTGAGCCTACCAGGGAATCAGAGCACTCTACCATGATTCAGATTTCCTGGTCACCCACCTGTTTTTCAACACAAGGATCACAGTCTGACCACGGTCCGTAATCTCCCAGGAGGCAGTTGATAGGACATGTTTGCCAGTTACATTCTCTGGTCTCCTGCTTGGCGCAAATTTGATCACAGAAGTTTTCCTCATAGTACTTATCTATTACTATTTGTCTGTAATAGTGAGGAAAAAATTGTTTAGAATGAGTGTTTTCCCTGAGGATCATGCCCCATAAGAAAAATGTAATTGAGTATTAACTAGAGTGAATAAAAAAGAAAGTTTTCATAAAAAATCAGGGAGGTTACCATATATGCAGTTCTTACCACTTAATGGAACTCAGGACATATATTGTGGGGTCCAGTGCTAAATGAAAATGAGAAACATTTTGTTCAAAATTAAAAATTTCAGGACAGCAATGGCAGATCATTAAGTCAAGCATGAAGCCCTTCTAAATGTGAAGGTCTGTGTGACTGCACAGGTTACACCATGAAGTCAGCCCTGCTAGAGCTTCTGAAATGGACTGGAATTTAATGAAAGAAAGCAGAGAGGAAAAAAGTTCCTGCATATTGTTTAAAAGATGACAACACAATGTGATAAGTACAATGACTGAGATAGGGTGAGGCTGCTGTGGGGTCAAAGATTCAAAGAGAAAGTAACATGACAGAAACATCTTGAAAAATGTAGTACAAATACACGATGGAATATTACACAGCCA
>CAUYQG010068466.1:0-23598 GCA_963574415.1 Tarsius wallacei
CCTCAGCCTCCCAAAGTGCTGGGATTACAGGCTGAGCCACCGAACCCGGCTTGATTTTTTATTTATTGTAGAGATGAGGTCTCGCCAAGTTGCCCAGGCGGGTCTCGAACCCACGGGCTCAGGCAATCCACTCACCTCAGCCTCCCAAAGTGCTGGGATTACAGGCTGAGCCACCGAGCCCGGCTTGATTTTTTTATTTATTGTAGAGATGAGGTCTCGCCAAGTTGCCCAGGCGGGTCTCGAACCCGCGGGCTCAGGCAATCCACTCACCTCAGCCTCCCAAGGCGCAGGATTACAGGCTGAGCCACCGAGCCCGGCTTAAAATGCTTTTCTACTGAAAGCTTTGTGTCAGTATTCAGGAAAAACACTCAGTAAACTCCCTCCATCTATACTTACCTTCAAAACTGCCTTTGTACTGAATTTTTCTCTTCTTGCAATGTGGTAGTTTGAAAGTGAAATTTTTTTTATAGTTAACTAGTTCAGTGATATCTAAAGGAGTCTTTGGGGTTAACATTCACATACAGGCCAGCACAAGCAGCCAGGCATACAAGGATAATGTGATTATGTGTTAGATTATCCTTAACCATACACCGCAGAATCGGATTTTTTTCTAAAAGTGATTATTTTCTCTCTCTCTCCTCTCTACCATGTGGTCTAGAAGAATAGGTTGAAAATGACCTTAATACTGAAGAGCTGTCACAAACAGTCACAAAATCATAAAATTCCTCTTACCCTCAGTTTCCACAAGATAAACCAGGATATCATCACCAGTCATTACACCATTAGACACAACAGAAAGCCACACACTGGCCTACAGGGTAACAGATCAGGGCAAGGAAAGGAGCTGCAGGGCGACCAGCATCCAACTCAGCTCCATTACTGACCCTGAGAAAATCATTCTGCATGCCCAGCTTCTTCTTGGAGAAATGGAGAAAATAAGCGAGATCATGAATATAAAACTGTGAATTGGCAAACATGACACAAATGTCAGTATACTAGTGGCAGAAGGGTAAACAAAATTTCTTCGGTAAAATGAGAAACTTAGTGTGAACACAAGAAATGCAGAGCACTAGCCTGGAGATGGGGCAAATATGGAGGAGGCAGCCTCTTAATCTGCTTCCCATCTATCCGGGTCCTCCTCTCCCCAGAGCTCCAGAAGAGCGAACTACTGACAGGTGAAGGGGCGTGATGACCATCAGGCATCTGAGCTCTGGATCTCCGAAGGAACTTCTTTAAAGCATGACTCAGGATTATCTCCAAGACAAAGCTGAGTCCAAATACATACGTGGGATCCATTTTAAATGGGCCCCAAATACCAAAAGCCAAGACGCACTAAGGGACTCATAAGGTTCCCTCCAAGATGCCTTTAAGTAGTAATGCTTTGGTTAAAATAAGATCCATGAAGATTCAGATCACAAAGCTTAGGAATGGCACCCCTGCTATCCTGACCACTCCATCCTTCATTATACAGAATCAGTGTCAGTTTGGACCGACGGTTTTCAACCAGAGAAAATTCCCTCAACCTACCACCCTGCCGACAAAAACTTGATTTCCCTTGTCCTGGCCTCACATGTGTTCGCTCGAAAACATCTCAACCTCGGGCTGGGCCTGGGCTGAACGCCGTCCCCAAGCTTTGCTCCTAGCCCAGGATGATTCAATCAACTGGGCATCCGTGACCGCGGAAAGACGGGCGCGCAAGGCGATGTGCGAGAGACCCCAGGCCGCCCCCAACACTCGCGGCCACGCCGGGCCCGCCCGGGTCACTCGGCCACCCGAGCCCCTGCCAGCGCGGAGTCCTAACATGGGGTTCGCCAACTTGCTCGAGAACTGCGAGACTCGCCCCGGCACACGGCAACTTCGGCAGGCCCAGACGGGCGCTCCGTCACGTTCCGAGTCCCGCCCCGCCCCCGGACGCAGCCTCC
The DNA here is from genome assembly GCA_963574415.1 of Tarsius wallacei. Classification (NCBI taxonomy): domain Eukaryota; kingdom Metazoa; phylum Chordata; class Mammalia; order Primates; family Tarsiidae; genus Tarsius; species Tarsius wallacei. The sequence continues at coordinate 1,923 of CAUYQG010068466.1, forward strand.
GGCGCCGCCCGCCCCGCAGGCGCGGCCGGGGCTCCCGCGACCCGCACGGACGACCTCCGGCTGCAGGCGCTAGAAGTGCCGCCACAGGCGCGAGGCTCGGCGCGGAGGGCTCGGCTGCCGTCCGAGGGTCTCCGCTCCGCAGCCCCTCCTCGCGCCGCCAACTAGGGCACGCGGCGCCGCCCCCGGAGGCAATCGTCTCCGAGCCCGCCCCGCGCGTCCGCGCCCGGGCCGCGCTCGCGGCTGCCCCGCCAGCGAAGCCCCGCGGCCCGGCCCGGCCCGAGCGCGGGGCGGGCGATGCTCCGGGCCCGGGCGGGGGCGCGCCGGAACCCCGAGCCCGGGCCCGCCGGAGCGCGCGGCCCCGCCCAGCGGCCCCGGAGCCCCCGCCCAGGCCGGGCCGCGGGCGCCCCCGCCGCGGGCTCCAGCCGGCCCCGGGCGCGCGGCACCCTCCGCGCGGCCGCGCCACCGCCCGCTTCCCAGCGCCCCCGCCCGACCGCCCTCGGCGCCGCTGCCCCGGCCGCTCGCCGCGGGCTTCTCCCCGCGCCCGACCCTCCCGCGGCCCGGCCCCGCGCCCCCCGCGCCCGCCCCACTCACTGCGCGGCGGCGACCGGGCCGGGAGACGGCGGCGGCCGGAGAGCGCGAGCGCGGGGACGAGCGAGCCCGCGCCCGGCTGCGGCGGCGGCGGCGGCGGCGGCGGCGGCGGCAGAGGGGACGACTGAGCCCGCGCCCGGAGTTGCGGCTCCAGCTGCCCGGAGCGGGCGGCGCCTTCCCAGCAGCGCCGCGGCGCCACGAGCGCGGGCGCCCCCTAACGGCGGCGCGGACGGGTGGCCAGAGGGCAAGGCGGCCGGAGGAACTCAGCGCAGCCTGAGCCGCGCGGTCGCACGGGCACAACCGCAGCCCCGAGGCCCCGCCCCGACGCTGCGGCCCCGCCCCGGAGCTCCGCCCCGATGCCCCTAAGCCCCGCCCAGACCCCGCCCCCACGCCCCACCTCTGCCCTGCGCCTGGGGTCTGCCCAACCCCAGGCCCACTCTTCCCTGCGTGTTTCTTGCTAGTGTGTCCACAACGGTTTCTCCTCAGTCACTTCACGAATTTGTCCCAGGCCTGGGGGTGTACAGCGCCCGCCAAGACGGAGGCGGGTCTTAATGAGAGGAGAAGACAGGACTCAAAGCAACCACTAGTAGGCAAAATAGTGACAAGTTGTGATCGTGAATGTCGGGAAGGGCATGACTAGAGGATTTAGATGGAGGAGAAGGGAAGGGGCCCTGCTTTAAACACGATGGCTAAGGAAGACCTGGACCCGAGCCTGTGGTCAGAGCCCCTCTTGGCCTTGCCCACCTTTGGAAGACCACTCTGTAATAATAAAGCCGTGAAGAAGCCCCCGAATCACCTGTCTGGCCTGGTGGACAGAGCAGCGAAGGGCACCGAAGCCTGAAGCCTCACATCATGGGCAGCCAGGTGGAGAAGAGGGCAGAGCCAACTTCTGCAGACAAAACAACCTGTGCAAAGGTTTTGGGGTCTGGAGGAGCTGGAACCTAGATGAGGCTGGCGCCGGCACTGTCCACACTTCCCGGGGAAGAAGCTAAGGCAGTGGAGGGTGTGCAATTACCTAAAGCCTCGGGGCTATTTGGTCTCCATTGTAGACTCTTTCCAAACCCCACTCACTTTCTGTTAGCCAGATCGCTGACCCCTTCCAATGGGACCAGTTATGTGGCTGGCTTTGCCATGTTTGCTTCCTCACCACAATAACCACTGGGCTTAGAAGCTCACTTGGGTTTCACTTCTGCATGTGCGGGAGCTGGCTCTGGGGTTAGAACTTGTATCAGCATAAGCATCACAGTCATGTCTGATCTTTGGTTTTCCTCCAAAAACTCAAAGTGATAGGTTAAATAAGTGACATATGCTTTATTTATTTATTTATTTATTTTTGAGTTGGAGTCTTACTGTTGCCCAGACTGGAGTGCAGTGGCCGCTCCCAGCCACCGCAGCCTCGATCTGCTGGGCTCTAGCGATCCTTCCGCCTCAGCCTTCCAAGTAGCTGGAACTACAGGCGCGGGCTACCACGCCCGACTAATTTTTTGATTTATTGTAGAGATGAGGTCTCGCCAAGTTGCCCAGGTGGGTCTTGGACCCATGGGCTTAGCCAATCCACTCACCTCAGCCTCCCAAAGGCGCGGGATTACAGGCTGAGCCACTGAGCCCGGCTGACATATGCTTTATTAACTTAACTGAATGCTACATTATCATATGTACAAAGACTAGGTGAGGATACAGAGAAATATGTGTATACTGTACATGTGTATGTATGCTGGTATACTCCTAATTTTATTTTTTAAAACATAAATAAGCATAGACAAAAATTTTTAAGGAAATACACCAAACCATTGACCACAGTGTTCCAGGTAATAGGATGGGAATATTAATGATTCATTGCTTCTCAATCGTCTTCTGAGTTTCTGTGTTTTCTAGAACACATGAATATCAAATGTATAATCAGAAAAATAGAATGAGTTTTTCTTTTTATGAGAGGCAATACCAAAATTATCCAACATTCACATCTCCAGAATTTGTTGCCACTGAATAAGACTGAATCAGATGGAAAAATAAAATTTTAAGAATAAACAAAAAAATTGGCAGGGATTAACTTTGTCAGTGGTTTTGTCAGACCTATTTCTTCATATCTTAAAGTTGTTAGAACTATTGTATAGTTTAAATGTATATTTTATAATTGATAGGTTACTAAGATGCAGCTGGCTTTTACATAATAATCATGTATTCAGCAAACTTGATGAACTCTTTTTTAGTTCTAACGAATCTGTAAGTTTTCTTGAATTCATGGTGTGAATAATCATAGGTTCTGCAAGTCATAACAGTTGGGCATCTTCCTGTCCAATCTTTTTATTTCCTTTTCCTTGCTGTACTGGGCTGATTAAATTCTCCCACACAGCATTGGATAGGAGTGATGCTAGTGAGCATTGCAACCTTGTTCTTGACTGTTTCTAACGTATCACCATTAAGTATGCTGTTTGTTGTAGATTTTTTATAGATACCCATTATCAGGATAAGGAGGCACCATTTTGCTTTACTATGAATGACTGCTGAAATGCATCAAATGTGGGATGTCCCCCCCTAATGTAATGAATTACAAGCATGGGTTTTATTATATTAAACCATCTATGCATTCCTGGGATAACTCAACCTTGATGACATATTATTTTTACAATATACTGCTGGATTCCACTTGCTAATATTTTATTTCAGGTTTTTGCATCCATATCAATAACTGAAATATGTATCCTATTTTTCTTATTATCTTCTTGTCTGTTTTTTTTTTTTTTTTTTTTTGAGTTGGAGTCTCGCTCTGTCATCCAGACTGGAGTGCAGTGGCCGCTCCTGGCCACTGCAGCCTCGATCTGCTGAGCTCCGGCGATCCTTCCGCCTCAGCCTTCCAAGTAGTGGAATTACAGGCGCGCGCTACCACGCCCGGCTAATTTTTGATTTATTGTAGAGATAAGGTCTCACCAAGTTGCCCAGGCGAGTCTCGAACCTGCGGGCTCAGGCAATCCACTCACCTCAGCCTCCCAAGGCAAGGGATTACAGGCTGAGCCACCGAGCCCGGCTTTCTTGTCTGTTTTTACTATCAAAGTTACATGAGCCTTAGGAAATAAATTAAGGAATGAGTGTCTATTCACTAGACAGATTTTCTGTAGCTTAAATATTCTAGAGGATTCTCCTGCAAACCATCTGGATCTGTTGGTTTGGAGGACTTTGGGTAAAAAGGTTTTACTTTGGAAGCTACGCAATATGACAATTAAGTTCACAAACATCCTAGAAATAGTGCTACATATCTCGTTGCTAAATATCACTACTTTGAAGTATTCACCTTAGGAATCTATGTACCAGTGCCAGCACCTAGTCCACCCATCAAAGGAATTTTGGAACTCTTTTTCTGGAATGACCATCAGAGCTGACATTGTATTACCCTTGATGTCCTGAGTGTCATCAAAATGTCTTCCTTTCAATATTTATCTTCAGGTAAAAAAAAAAAAAGAAAGTGGGAGTCAGATCAGGTGAGTAGGGAGGGTGTTCCAATACAGTTTTTTGTTTACTGGCTAAAAATTCCCTCACAGACAGTGCTGTGTGAGCTAGTGCATTGTTGTGATGCAAAAACTCCTTCAGAATCATGTTTGCACACACCTTTCTCATGCCAAGATTTTCAGTTAAGATTTTCCTAACTGTTTCTCTGTCGATGTTTTTTGGTCTCCTGTGCTTCTCACAGTCAGCTGTTGATTTTGACACACAATTCAACAAATTTTACAATGTTTTCATTAGTTCAGCTTGTTACTGGTTGTCCTGACCTCTCTTCATCAGTGACACTTTCTCTCCCCTCAGAAAAACATTTAATCCATTTGTACACTGCTGTTTTCTTCATGGTATTATCCCCATAAACTTGGACTAACATGTCACTGATTTCACTTCTACTCTTGCCAAGTTTAACAAGAAATATAATGTTTATTCATGGCTCTAATTCAAGCTCTGACAGTCTCACAATGGCACACAAAAACATGCAACAACAATAATGAACACCACTCAGCAAGACACCGCCACATGTTGACATGAACACAGCTGTGAGACACTGATATACCAAGGTTATGAAACCTTACCAAGTTGTTTGTACAGGGCTGCCAAGCTCATGAACTTAGTTGTCACACTTCATATTTAACTCCATAGAGTTCATAGAGTTCATTGTGGCCAGCCTGTGGGAGAAAGTTGGCTTCTGGTTTGTAGCTGCCCCTGACCCCTGGGCCTCTCTTTTCCAGGTAGCCACCAAGTACCTAGGACCTTGTGGTAAAGAGACACCTTGTCTGCCCCAAGGCCAGGCTAGCCCAAAGATGGCTGTTTATTGTGGCAGCTACAACTTTCCAGGAAAGAAGGAGGGCAAAGGGGGAGCAGCAGTTGACATAATTGAGTGATAGGAATGAAGCCTGGAATTCTGAATCCCCTCCCTCTCACTCCTCCCTTCCTCCCAAGGCTCACCCCCCACCTGTCAGAAAAATGCTGTCTTCAGTGGGAGTTCCCTGGCTCCCTCCTCTGCCCTCTTTGGGTTTACCTGCATTGTACAATCTTTTCCTCATAAGATGGCTGAGGGAGTCCACCTCCTGTCCAAGTGACCACCTCCCTGGGCTCTAGGTCCTTCCTCTTCTCCAGTCCTTTTGGCTCTCTGCACTTAGATCTCCCACCCCCTCCCCTCTCTCCAGCCCCTGCCCCCATCAGCAGATAAACAGCCCCCAAGCTCTGGTTGACATTAAGAATTTTCAGACTTCTTTGATCCAGTGTCCCCTTCCCTCTTTTCTTTTGCTGCGTGGTCCCCTACCTCCCCTAACACTCCAACCCATAACATTCAATCTGGCCTCAGGGCCCATCTTGCCACCCAAGTGGCCCTTACCAGGACCCTCCTTGCTGCTCAATCCAAAAGCACCTCCTTAGCTCTGAATGTCTCAGGACTCTGTGCAGTGACGTCTCCTAGAGACAGCCTCTCTCCTTGACTTCCAGAATGCCACCTTCTCCCAGTTTCCTTCCTTCCTCTGTAGTACCTCCTCTCAGACTCATGGATATGCTCCTCTTGCTTTACCCTCCCCTCGCTTATGCCCAAATTTCTGTCCAACACCATCCTCCCCTCGCCATCGACCCCACTCCATGAACTGACTCAGCCACCTCCATGGATTCAGTTATTGTCTCAAAGTCAAAGGCCCCCATAGCCATGCTTCCAGCCCAGCCCTCTCCTGAACTCCAGAGCTACAGATCCAGCACATTCCATAGTCCCAATTATGTGCTAGGCATGTGCTAAGTGCCTTTATCCTCTGTATCAGTTATCTGTCACCATGTAACAAATTATATGAAAATGCAGGGGCTTAAAGCAACACATATGTATCATCTCATGGTTTCTGTGTGTCAAGAATGTGGAAGTGGCTCAGGGGCTGTCAGTAGCTTGCGATCCAGATGTCACAACCATCTAAGGGCTAGAGAGTTCACTTCCAAGCCTACTCATGTAGCTTTTAGCACAAGGCAGTAGTTCCCCGGCATGTGAGTCTCTCCTGATAGAATGGCAGCGGATGCCCCCCCAGAGCAAGGGGCCTAAGAGAATAAGTCAGAAGCCACAATGTCTTTAATAACCCATGCTTGAAAGTGACATTCCTGTATTATTTTGGTCACACAAACCAAACCTACTACCATGCGGGAGGGCACAACACCAGGGCGTGAACCCCAAGGTGGGTTGGGGGGGTCATAAGGTTGTCCTGGAGGCTGCTGCCACGCCCTCACAACTCTGAGGGCAGAAGCCCCGCCCCTCTTACAGTACAGATGAGAGAACGAAGGCCAGGAGAGAAGTCATTGGTCCAGGCCACACAGCTAAGTGTGGAAGGGGAGCCTGGAACACAGTTCTGCCTGGCTCCCCGCAGTTTTCCCCTCCTTCACAGCCCATCTCCGTCCCAAGGTCCACCACCAGCCTCCTCGCCCTCAACATGTGCAAACCTGAACTCTCTCTCCTCACCACCTCCAAACCTCCCAAGTCCGCAGCTCAGCACAGCAAATGGCGCCACCATCCTCCCATCCTCCCATCTGCCCAAGCCAGAAGCTTTGAGTCATGCCTGCTCCTCCCTCCCCCTCACTTCCCAGTGCCAGAGAACCCAGCCCTGCCAAGTCTTCCCCCTCAGTGCAGCCTGGATCCATCTCCCCTTCTCCCTCTTCATCCCCGCTACCATTGAGCTGTGCCAAGTCACCAATACATCGGTCCTGGACATCTGCAGTAACCCCTCACTGGTCTCCCTCATTCTCCCTGCCTTCATGCTGCCCATCCATCCTTTAAGAATACAAAGCTGCCGGGCTCAGTGGCTCAGCCTATAATTCCTTGCCTTGGGAGGCTGAGGTGAGTGGATTGCCTGAGCCGGCTGGTTCGAGACCCGCCTGGGCAACTTGGCGAGACCTCATCTCTACAATAAATCAAAAAATTAGCCGGGCGTGGTAGCGCACGCCTGTAGTTCCAGCTACTTGGAAGGCTGAGGCGGAAGGATCGCCGGAGCCCAGCAGGTCGAGGCCACTGCACTCCAGTCTGGGCGAGGGAGTGAGACTCCGACTCAAAAAAAAAAAAAGAAATTGCATCGCCCTGCCTTGTTAAGGAACAGGTTAAAGGGCTAGCTTAAGGTCATGCCGTCAAAAGTAGAGCCAGTTCTAAATCCAAACTGCCAGTGCTAGTCAGAGGAAGGAAGCCTTCGCACTCTGCTACTCTCTGAACTCATTACCTCACTAGCATGGCATAAAATGAGCTAAATATTTTATAGATGTTTAGATAAATGGTAAAGACTGGTAACATCTAGTCTAGTGATTATGACCTATCAAAAGTGAGGCTCTAATAATGTTTATCTTTTCTAAAAGTTCAGGGAACTCAAGGACATATTATGCTTTATGTGTGTTGTGTTTAGTTAAATTTTATTATCTTTTTGTTCAAATTGTGGTTCTCTCATTTTTGCTAAACAACTAATAAAAGAGTCTTTAAAATCCATTTTAATCAAGGACAAGATATAAATGTTTCAGACTTCTATAAACATTTAAAATGTAAATTCTATAAATCTCCAAAAGGGATTCGGATTAGGAAGAGCTATGATGTGTAGTTGCTTCATATTCGTCAAATCAATTTGAAATAGACCTGAGATCAGTTTCATATACCATAAATTGTAACCATAAAACAGCTTTGTTAACAAATAATCCAAAAAAATCATACCAGTCCATTTATGGATAAATGATTTCCAGCCAAGGGCTTGCTTGGTATTATGTAGTCCCAGTTTCTAGAGGATTCTTTCCTTTGACATTAAGGACTGTATTTACTCTAAACATCTATTATAAAATTATGCATTGTTTAATTCTTTTATAAAAGGGGTGCAAGCTGTGTCAGTGTTCTTGGGTTGAAGAGTAATTTAAATAAGCCCTTTGGTTTAGGTCGCATACAAGAAGGCTTTACAAGATCTAATCTTTTCTAAACCTGTTACGTTCTTCAGTTCAGCAGAGCTTCCTAATTGTAGCTATTAGTTCCCCTTTTTTTGTGGTCTGTTCTGTCAATAGACTGCTGCGTGTTCAGTAATGAAGCCCAACCAGCAGCCAACACATCGAGACAGACGTTAAATCATAGCTTGGCTGCCCTTATTCATTATTAGTATCTGTGAAACAGCTTTTAAGCACAGGCACAGGATTTAACATGATGCACATTTGTGTCATTCTCAAATTTCCATCCTGTACAATCAGGTATGTGAGGGTTTTTTTTCTAGGCAACAGGTGTGTTCTTGGAATAAAGTTCAACCCCCACTTCTGGCTTATGGGAGAGGCAGCAGCTGCAAGCTTAATGCCAATGACACATGGTTCTATAAGAGACAGGAAAAAAATAAACTACTTGTTCAGAGTATTAAAGTAATAGGCAGATGGACCATAGCTGCCTGTACTTTTCTTTGTGTTGTAGAGTCAGAGTCTAAACTTTCAGATGACAAGTGTTTCTTTCTTTCTTTTTCTCTCTTTATTTCTTACTTGAACTGCCTTTCTTCCTTCTTTTATTGCTTCTTTTCCTTCCTTCCATTCTTTTTTTAACTAGTGAAAAACATAAATTTATTTAAGCATTACATACACATTATTGAGAATATTCCTTCATCTGAGTTATCCTGATTATGGGCTGATGAGTCTAATATAAATCAAGCTACACTTTATAACTTACTTTGTTCTAAAAGGAATTTAAAGGAACCATTTGCTATGCAATTTGAAGACTTAGCATGCAAATTCTACATTTAAAACAATGCAAAATTAAATATATTTATTTATAGACCCCATTGTTCTCTTGTAAAAAGCTATCTAGAATTTCTGAGATACTCCTAATGAGTTATAATGTACTGTGTAACTCAGGAGCCTAACATGGACATTACTTAATAGCAACAATAATGATACAATAATTATTGTGATAGTGTTCAAGAGAGTAAATGTTCATCAATCACTCAAGCATTTTTTGTAGTGTATTAGGGATAATAGTCCTTCATATATTTATGTTAGCTTTCAGGAATTACCATGCCTCAAAATATAAGAAACTCAGCAATTATCTTGCTGCATACAAGGTTTTTTGTCAACAAAAACACTGAGGGCAAAAACAGACTAGAGTAGTAATGATAAAGCTGTGTGATACACTTGAAGTGGACACGTCTCAGTGCACAGACTTTTCTGGAGCTCATATTTATCAGAGCTTTTCTCTTTTGCCAAGGAGTATTTCAGCAGAAATAATTAATAAAAATGAAGGTTGTGAGAAGACCCTTTGTTTCAGATGTGGCAAACAAATACACTGCAATGTGATGAGATAAGCCCCAGTCTAATTACAATCTTGGAACCTTTGCTATAACCAGAGTCACCAGACCCCTTGGAAGACCGGTGTTGGGTGTTGCATGTGATGTCTCACTGAAGGAGAAACAAAAAGAGAGTCTTTTTTTTTTTGAGTTGGAGTCTTACTCTGTCACCCAGGCTGGAGTACAGTGGTACACTCATGGCCACCACAGCCTCTACCTGCTGGGTTCAGGCGATCCTTCCACTTCAGCCTTCCAAGTAGCTGGAACTACAGGCACGTGCCACTATGTCTGGCTGATTTTTTAAATTTATTATAGAGATGAGGTCTCACCAAGTTGCCCAGGCTGGTCTCGAGCCTGTGGGCTCAGGCAATCTTCTCATCTCAGTCTCCCAAAGTGCTGGGATTACAGGCTTGAGCAACCAAGCCTGGTCGAGAATCTCTTTTTATTTTTATTTTTTAATCCCAAACTACAACTTTATTTCAGATTTTCTGTGAATCTATGCTGAAAATGGTTTTGCCAGGATTGTCTCACAGCTGAGAAATCTATAGCAGACAAATTTGGTATTTAATCCTCAGAGAGAAATAAATATCAACAAAAAAGAAAAAGCTGGTGATCGTTGTTTTAAAAACATTTTTAAATGGTTTGGCTATTATATTAGATGTTCACCAAATGCATGCAGACAATTACTAACCACAGGGATGATGCTAATATTTTTAAAATATATAAAATGTGTCTACATTTGGAAGGCTAGCTTAGATATCTTTAAAAGTCTCTTCCAATCCACAGATTCTGAAATTTTGTGATTTTGCCTTTCTTCAGGCTGCACTTTAAAAGAAAATTGTGCTAAGATACACATAACATAAATTTTACCATCTTAACAATTTTTTAAGTGTGTAGTTTGGTCGTGTTAAGTATATTTACATTGTTTTACAAACAACTTCCAGAACTTTTTCATGTTACAAAATGGAAACTCTGTACCCATTGAACAGTTTCCCAAACCCCTGCCCCCACTGGCAACCATCATTTTACTTTTTGTTTTTATGAATCTGACTACCCTAGGTAGCTCATATAAGTAGAATCATACTGTATCCGTCTTCATGTGTCTGGCTAATTTCACTTAGCATAATGTCCTCAAGGTTTGTCCATACTGTAGCATGTAACAGAATCTTCTTTCTTTTTTATGCCTAAAAATATTCTACTGTATGTATAGGCCACATTTAGTTTATCTGTCGATTCACACTTAGGTTGCTTCTACCACTTAGCTATTGTCATGGATGTCTCTTGGAGACCCTGCTTTCAATTTTGGGGGTTACACATCCAGAGGTAAAATTGCTGGATCATATGACAACTCTATTTTTAATTTTTTGAGGAGCCATCATATTATTATTCACCTGGCTGCACCATTTTACATTTCTACCAACAGTGCACAGGGGCTCCAATTTCCCACATCCTTGCCATCACTTGTTACCTTCTGTTTTTCTGATAGTAGCCATCCTAATGAGTGTGGGGTGATATCCTCAGGCTGCACTTTAAGGAAAGAAGAAGGGTGACTGGTAACTGTGTCAGCTCAGCCAGAAGATAAATAAAAATTGCCCAAGTCTTCTGCCTGGAACCTCAGCGGTTTTCCATCACAGTCAGAAAGAGAGCCAAGTCCCTTACTGTGACTGAGAAAACCCTATTGTGCTCTGACCCCTTGCTACCATTCTCCCTTACCTTCTCCCTGGCTTTCTGCTCTGCTGAGAACATGCCAAGCTTGTTCCATCCCCTGGGCCTTTGCTCTTGCTGTCTCCTCTGCCTTGAACTCTCTTCCTCACATCACTCCAAGGCTCACGCTCCTTCTCCACTCAGAGCTCTGCTCAACCATCACTTTCTCAGATAAGCCTTTTGATCTCAAGCAACATCCTTGCTCCTGGCACTCTATTTCAATATCCTCCTTTCTCATTTCTTTCGTCATACTTAAGACTGCCTGAAGTCATTTGTACATTTGCGTATATCATCTGTTTCCCAGAGTGAAGTGAAAGTTCTGTGAGGGCAGAACTTGGCCTATCTTGCTCATCCCTACGTTCACAACTTCTAGAACAGTGCCGGGCAATACTTAATCAGTAGGCATTACAGGAATATTTAAATGAATAAATGCATAAAGGAATGTTTTTACCACCAACTGCTTTGCTGGAGTAAAAAACATAAAGAAAGATCTCATTACACCATTAAGAGTTGTCACAGACTGGGCTGGTTGAACCCTCCAGGCAAGAGGGGAGGAAAGTACTTACGTGAGTCTCCACATCACCAGCAAGGATCCTACTGTTCTTTAAAAACTCAGCCACCATACTGTTCATCAGTTTATCAAAGGCTTCCACGGAGGGGACCACACCTTTGGAAGAGGAGCATTTTGTTACTTGGTAGTTTAATAAAAAGCAGACTGTCTTGTCTTGCCATAGGTAATATAGAACTTTAATATCATCAATGTCATTTTCACTAATTAATTCACTAAGTCATTCCTTTACTAAATCAATACTTAGTAAAGATTTCCCAAAAGGTTGGGAAAGCACTATCTTCCTATTTTTTATCCTCCTGCATAAAGACATTCACCTACATCACTTCATTTCATTCTCTCTGAATTCAGCGAGATAAGTAGCACCATTACAATGTACAGTTGAGGAAACAGATGAAAACAGTGACCGGGCCAAAGTTCTGTACCAAATAAAAGGCAGATCCAAAATGTAACCCAGTGGATTCATCCAAAGCCAGTGTACTTTCTTCTATAGTGACCTGCCTGGGTGCTATAACAATCTTACAAATAGTTACCAAGATTACCCAGGGCAATTAAAAGATAATAGTGAACTTGGGGAAAGGAGGAAAAGAAAGCTGATTTCATTCATTCTGTTCCTTCTTCACTCCCAAGGGGGAGGGGATTCGGCCATGGTGGAGTGAAAATGCCTGCTGAGCCAATACCTGCAGAGTTTGGAGTTACCAAATTATTATAAAAGCCAAAGTGACAACTGCTCAACCGGAGTGCTCTGCATTTCTTTCTCTGCCTTTTAATTAACAGGAAAAAGAAAATCTAAGTATCTGATTTCATGTCTCTAATATTGAGAAACTCAGCATTACAGACTATTAAAATCCTAACCAAAACCTAGGATTATCTCTCTCATATTGCACAAACATGTCCTCCATGCTCACAAAACTATAGGATATGTTTACTTCTTTTTCTCTTTTGTCTAAGTGCTCATTTCCACAGGCCCAAGGGGTGATGGAAACAGTTATTTACAGTTCTCTGCATATACGTTCTAACTTCTAAAGTAGGCTGTTGAAGCTGAGTTATCTTAAAGTTCACAACACAGTGTATACCAACTTCTAGAACATGAAAAGGGTACAAGCCCAATGATTTCTCATAGATCCATTTGAAAACAGATAAACCTGTTTGTTGCTTTGGAAGAGGCCTGAGGGGGTCTCTGCTGAATACTAAAAGCGGGAGAAAGTTTCAGAAATGTGATGGAGTCCTCCACAGAGAAGAAGGTACAATGATAAAAGAGAACATTTTCCAATTTTTTTTCATCACTCAGCTCTGCTCACACTCCCTGCGGGCAGACCTGTCTGTCTCTCCAGACTGCATCCTTTGAGCACTCCTTAATCAAAGCATCTGGGGCCCTGAATAGTAATACATTGAGAACAAAGATTCCAGAGGATTAAGACTGTGTATAATTTATCTTAGATGTCCTTGCACTTGGCACAGTGCTTATCACTTGGCAAAAATGCAGAAAATATTTATTCAACTGTTGAGTTAAACTTACCTGTCAGGAGAAAAAAAAAACCACCCAACATTATAAAACATATCATAATACCAATATGATAATAGAGCAGTCCTGGATCTATGTCTATTATGTATTTACAAAAGATTATGTTCTAAGTTTGTTTTAAAGTAAAAAAAAAAGTTAACTTTGGTTATAATAATGTAATGATGATGTTTATATTTAAGGTGAAAGATTATTCTTAATGATTTGTTAAAAATAGAATGTCAAAAATTACCGAAGTTTATTAAGAAGAAATGGAAATGATGCATTTAATATTAGTAAAATGTCTTAAGGATGAATATCATTCAATTTACTAATTACCCCACTTCATTTCAAGTAGGAAAATAAACTGCCAGCTAAGTTGTTTTAAAAGAGCTCTGCTTTAATAACTAGTTTGAAAAGATTTGCTCTATTAGAAAATATTTGTTTAAGCACCTAAATAATGTAATTATGTGTCTTCTAATTCTACGAAGCCTATTAATTTTTCTAAAAAAAGTTCAGTCTATGATACCTCTTTGCACAGTGAGGTTCAAATTATTGAGTTCCCACCCCCCCCAACAATAGTATACAATCTCCTGGAAACTGGATTCTGACTTTATTTGTGTATTTACAGGCTTTATATTTGTGGTCAGCAATTTAGAGAAATGCCTTTAATCACCTAATGCCAACAACATAATTAAACAAAATTACTGAAGAGAACACGAAAATCTTTTCTTACAAATAAAGTTTACTGAATCTCATATACCAACTGCATAGTTAACAAAAAGAGGCTTATAATGAAATCATAGATGTGTTTCAGTTGGTGCGGAAAAAACTTACAGGCTCCTGGCAGCCTTCCTTTAAACAACACCCCCTTTCAATTCATCCAAAGCATTTTAATTTTCATTATGTTCAGGGGGGAAATAAACCAGCCAGCACATTTGTGCTCACACAGTAATTTTTGTCCCATGGCATGTAATACAGGCACAGCTCCAGATATGCCTGAAATTCTAGAAGCACCAATGTAGGTCTTCCCTAGTGAAAGCTTTTTCTGAAGCCCCCTCTTTTCCAAGGCTTTTATTTTATTTTTTTTCCCCCAAAAGCCTGACAGGATTCAAAATGGACCAGATAAGGAGGAAATGCAACGAGAATGGAGTTGCCATATTAAATACAGATAGCCCAGTTAAATTTGAATTTCAGATAAGCAATGAATAAATGTTTGGCATAAGCATGTACCATGCAGTGTAGTTCATGTAGTATTTGGGGCATACTTAACATCCCTCAAAATGTGTTCTTTATCTGAATTTCAAATTTAACAGAGGGCTGGGCACAGTGGACAACGTCTGTAATTCCAGCACTTTGGGAGGATGAGGAGGGAGGATTGATTGGGACCAGGAGTTTGAGACCAGCCTGGACAACATAGCGAAGTCTCACTTCTACAAACAAAGCAAAAAAAATTAGCCAGGAGTGATGGCACATGCCTGTAGCTCGGGAAGCTGAAGCACGAGGACAGCTTGAGCCCAGGAGTTTGAGGCTGCAGTGAGCTGTGATCACGCCACTAAACTCTAGCCTGGGCAAAATAATGAGACCCTGAATAAAAAGAAAAGAAAAGAAAAAATAATAGAGCACTATATTTTTCTTTGTTAAATACATTTTTGGTAAATAAGGTTTTTTTTGTCCCTTAGACAAGAAGGAATTGGAAAAACTATTGTAAATAACTTGGATAGTATGCCATAAATGGTACCCTTCCTAAGGAAGTAGTTAACCTTTTATTTTTGATCATACCATTTAAAAAAATCTTTTTAAAAGTGTGGCATCAGTACATTAGCATATAGTATTAAAAACATATTTGGGAAGGCTCATCAGAAGCCCAGACCCTGCCTTCATGAAATATACTTAAGTAAAAAAATTCTCACATGTACTCCATGATTCTAAAATAATAAAAAATTAAAATAAAGACATTAAATCTAAAAGAAATTATTTTAGAAAGCATATTTGATTTGAGGCTAGCTGGGCATGGTGGTTCACGCTTGTAATCCTAGCACTTTGGGAGGCTGAGGCAAGGGGTTGAGCCCAGGAGTTCGAGAAAGTGTACATATTTGGTTTGGAACAGGCAAAGGTAAAACAATGTGATCTGGCCATGCTACATCAAAATCATATTTGACTTCACATCAGACTAGCTCCCTAGGAAAATTAGAAAACTGTGGTTCCTAAATTTAATAACTTGCTCTCTTTAAAATTAAAATCTACAGAACGATAATACCTCTCAATTTATATTTTAGTTAGGAACATTAGTTTCTTTTTTGATTATTACATAGATAATATACTTATTCATTGAGTGTGGAATAGCAATATGAACACTAAAATAAAAGAATAATGACATATGGTACATGGATTATGCTTTTAAGAGGCACGGAGGCCTTTGGAAATCTGAGGTGACCGGGATCTCTTGAAGCCAGGAGTTCGAGATCAGCCTGGGTGACACAGTGAGACTCCGTCTCTATAAAAAAAATGTTTTAAAAATATCAACTGTGTATGGTGGTGCATGCTTGTAATCCTAGCTACTCAGGAGACTGAGACAGGAGGATGGCTTGAGCCAGAAGTTTGATGGCATCACCGCACTCCAGCCTGGGTGACAGAACAAAACTCCATTCTCTCTTAAAAAAAAAGAGGCATAGATATTGATAATTCTTGCGGATCATGGGTTAAAAGTTTTCTTCCTTTCTTGTTTTTAGAGACTGTCTTCCTCTGGTTAACATCTTGGTCTCACATGAAGGAAGGAGTAGGGAAGTTGAAAGAAGTAGATAGAAATGTTTCTTGAGAATAAATGATGGGAACAAAATTAGGTGACCCACATGGAAACCAGTAATGACAACAGTTTATGGCCTTACCTCCGTTAACACCATTAACATCCCGGCAGTTCCCAGGGGGCCTGTGGGTCTCCGCAGACAGCGACTCCAGGCGGCTGACAGCTCGCTCTAGCCTTTCCACCAGTCCCTGCATGTCTGCCATTCTAGAAAAGCACAGGCACAAACAGAAGCCATGTGAGCATCAGGAGGATAAGCAAACCGACACCACAAAACTTAACAGAGAGAAGGAAAATAAAAACCGCCATAAAGAAGAACAAAATCATGAACTTGGCAGAAACCTGGATGGACTTAGAGTCTATAATACTGAGTGATCTTTCACAGAAACAAAGAATTGAGTATCACATGTTCTCACTCATAAGCGGACCTTGAACAACTATTGTAATACTATAAGAAAAGGATTGGCAGTAGTGGGAAACTGCAGGGGAGTGGAGGGGCAGGGAGACGGGATTGGCAGTAGTGGGAATCTGCCTGGGGAAGGGGGGGTACACCTCATCAGCAAGGGTACCTGCATAATAAACATTTGTATACCTAACCCTGAATAAAAACTTAAAAGTTTTTAAAACATGCACATTTGCCTATGCCTTAATGCTTACATATAACAGTTATAAAATAAAGACCATGCTCAAAAAAATAAATAAAAACAGTTGTGAACTATATGGCCTCATATATAGTTTTTTGTTTTGTTTTTTTTTCTGAAGGAAGTTTCCTTTGCTTCCAAGAATTAGAGACCCATTCCAGTTATCACAGGAATTGAGGGGAAGAGAAGTCATTTGGATTCTTTTGTGTGGGAACCAAGGAAAACTGAACAGAGGAAGAACAGGAACTCTAGGAACTCTGAGCATCAGGATCTTGGTTCTCCTGAGTCATCACTAATGTGACTCAGCCATGTTTGCGCCTTTCTGCTCTGATGTCGACTAGAATTCGCAAAGCCTCATTCATCCTCATTCCACCACCACAATTTTTGCCATATCAGGTTACTGACTGCTCTATGGGTCACTTAATGTCTTTTTAATCAACCCACTTTCTGTTTTTACCTTAGCAAAATAATTTTACCATAAATGGAAAAATGCAGTATATTATTTGCTTTACATAACAGAAGTGAACACACAGGCATCCTGGGCCCATGACTCACTTCCATCGTCATCTTGATGGAGCAAAGGGAATTGACAAAGGTTCCTCTCTTCATCCCTTTCCCTGAGCAGTGGGCCCAAACCTTGGCTGCCTATTAAAATCACCTGAGCTATTTAAAAAAAAAAAAAACTTAAGCCTGTAAACCACCCCCAGCAATCAAGTGTTTTGCTGCATGGTTCGGGCATCAGTATTTTTAAAGCCATCCTAGGAGATTCCAATGTGCAGCCGGAGCTGAGAATCATTGCCTGAGAGATTTCTCCTTCCCATTGCCTCTTCCTTGAGTAATCTCCAGAGATGGGTCTCTGCAGACCATGAATAAAAGCAAAGCAGGTCTTATGTGCCCTGCCAGGGAGTATACCACTAGGGTCATCTGGTTTGACATCAAATGGAGTATATACTACAATTTTAGAAATGCTGGGATAGTTTAGTACGTACTCTTTATGTATGTTGTTTATTGTTTTTCTACCTCATATCTTGTTTCTTCCAAGCTTCTGCCTTTTCTTAACTTAAATGACCATCATGGTTCCAATGTGTCTCATAAACTTTTCCTGTGCATCTTCAACATCCGTTCTCTTGGCCCGGGGACCCCATTATTTCCATATTTTCTAGTGCAAAATGCTGAGAAAGAGGAATTGATTGGTGTCGCTCAACTCTGCAGAATGATCTGCATCACTTCTGGTGCGTTGCCAGTGTGTGAATCCGGTAGGACCCTATGACACATGGATAAAGGGCAGGGAAGTGGCATCATCTGCTATCCACCAGTGTTGCCTCTGCACTGGGGCCTAGAGATTCTCTCAAAGGGCTTTGCTCCCACTGGGGCATTGATTGGCTTTGCCTGGACAGTGTTTCCCATGCCTGGCCATCATCAGAATCCACATAAAACCTTGAGAGTTTTGGTTTTATCCACCCAAATTATAACTCAGTAAGTCTGGAGGAGGACCAGACTTTGAGAATTTGCATTTTTTAATGGCTGCTAAAGAAAATTTAATGGTCATTTTGGTTTGGGAACCACTGGGTTAAGTGATCTCTGTTTTCCTACAACTTTATGATTCTATAATAACATCTCTCTATATTAGTGATATTAACCTCTCTGAAAGCAAAAGTCACAGCTCCTTTTTATTGAAATTTGTGGACTGCTATTTCCAGGAAATATAAATTAGTTCCTGGATAACAAGGGAAAAACTTAATATTAAATACTGAAATGTATTAGAAGATGAGAGACTCTAAGAAAGCCCATTGTAAAAAGAAATTAGTTTCTTAACCATTGAACCAACTTATTGCAGAAGTGACAACTTTGTCTTAAGAAGCCTATTAATAAAACATCAAGTTCTTTTCCTTTAATAGAGTTTGGAGGCTCCAAGTCTGTACAGTATTTTGTATATAATGAATTCTCATTCAAAGCTACTAATTGACAAGTAGCCATAGAAGAAAGGCAGAAGACTGAAACTCAGATTCATCCATTTTGCTAATTGTTAGTAGCCTGGGTAAAAGTTTTGATAAAGAGGTCAGAATTAATGGTTCCAATGAGGTTTTAGTATTAACTAAGGGTTCTTTCATTTTAGCTGACAGTGTATTTGATAATCTGCACTAGTATCTCCACCCATCCAAAGAGAATAATTTTGTTTCCATGCCTTATGGTAGTAGAATAAAAACAGGGCTTACAAATGTGGACTATAAGACATACATCATCCTCTTCAACCTCATTGCATTTCAGAGTTTCAAGTGTAATAAAATTAATATCCGTTCATCAAATATACGGTCCATGTAGTTACGGTACATAAGTGTCACCTGGTACACGTTTGTTAAATGAATCACAAATAATTCTTACATCCTTGCTCTTGGATGTTCTTTTTCAACCACACCTGAACCACATACTGCAAACCACTAGGTGAATTCGCATTATTGATATAAGGGAGAGGGAACCATGTTTGCCAGAAGTTGATCTTTGTCTCGGGTGGATTAATCACAGCTGAGGTCAAGATGAATAAATCTATGCCCCATAATGCCCCGGTTACAGTTCAAGACTAAAAGAAAACAAAGGAAGTTAGAGGCTAGAAAGAGGAAGGAAGTGAAAGACTCTCCAAAAGAAAATACAGATACTCTAAGAGACTTACTATTGTTATAATTTGACTTTTAAAAAGAGCAATTGGACTTAGTAATCTTTGGTCTTAATCAGCAACATGCTATATTATATCAATTCCAAGATGTGACAGAGAAGAAGGTAATACCCAGGGGTCAGTCTAATTAAAAGTTATATTTACATACAGAAAGGAATAAGGCACTTTTAATACTTTTAAATTAAATGTAATTATATATATAACATTTGTACACACAACATACACAGTTGCTATAAACTTGCCTCATCTACAGAAAAAATGAGTATTTTCCTTTGAAATTTTTCATGCTATTACTCTTCAAAATAAACTGGGACTGTGACTAGCTATATATTTTTAAAAAGTCATTGGTTTAGGTTTAAAAAAATGGTTTAAATAGCTACATGCTTGCAAATGCACTTAGAATATGTTTATAATGTAAGAAGATTCATTTCCAGTGGTATTCCACTAAAGCAGTTGCTTACATTATTGGAAACGGGAAAATTGTTGCTGCCTGTGTTAGTCCACTTTCGTCTCTGACTACCCAGAAGCATGTGTGCCTATTAACCCTTCAAGAGCTAGCCCAGACTCGTTGTCCACTGATTTCAGTTGAATGGAGGTAGAAATTTTACTTGTTATAAAGCTTCTAGTCTGGGTGTCTAGATAGCATAGTGATAAGCATCATATAAACAAAGAGAGGGATGGAATTTAAGTTACCTTTATCTATGTCTCCTTTCATATACAGTATGTGTCATAGACAGACACCAGTGTTTCATTACATGACCACCCACAGAACATTACCCAATGTGACATTCTTCAGAGGAAATTAACAGAAATGTTTTACCACATCAGCCTCTTCCAAGAACACTGATTCAATAATGGGACTTTTAAAAATGACCAGAGGCCCATGGAAGAATCCCTCTTGCACTGTTTTGGCTAGGGAACATAATAAACACCCCACATTCTAAAACTATGTAAAGCAGAGGGTACAGAAAGGAAATACACACACACAAATATAATACACACACACAAATATACTCAAGAATAACGCACAAATACATATAGAGCTCAGCTTATCACCTAGTTGGTATTTCTGGTTCCCAGTATTTTCTCTAGATATGTAGCCATTCCTTCTGCAAGTCTTCAAATTTTCCTACTAACGTTTGTGCACCATTAGGGTAAACTCATAAGAGAGTGGTTCTTTCTTGTTTAAAAACATTTTAAAATCAAGAGAAGAGACTCATTGAATTTCAAAGAATAATGATGATTACAGATGAAGTCCCAGGCTAGAAATATTCAAAATAGAATTAGTATTAGAAATCTTAGGTGTCTAAACTCATATTACCCTCATGTTTTTTGAAGAGTCACCATATATGAAAAATAGCCTTGTCTGCATTTCATAATAGTTGTTTTTTAAAATAAAGAAGACCTGACATAGAGTTTGACACATACTGCTTTTCCAGAAGTGCAGAACTGATTTGGGGGTTGACATATTTGATGAGAGTTAATTGGACTATTCATGGCAGAAGTGAAAGACTACCTTCAATTTCATTCTGTTTTCACAAAAGTAGTCTATTTTATTGTGGACTGCAAAGAAAACTGTATGATCAAGTGTTTTTTGTTTTTTTTTACAATAGCAAGTACAGAATTGAGTGACTAGGAGAGAATTGATAAAGGATAAGAATAACAGGAACAGTTCTGTAAAGAGAATGGGGCCTGGTGGAAAAGAAGAATTTGGAAGAGGAAAATATTAGGTGCAGAGCTGCCATGTATCGAACTTAAATTAGGTGCAGAGCATGAACATTTCTCGTGTGCATGTACGAGCTAGAAGATGGCATTGGTTTCAAGCTTCATGTTTCCCACCTTCATGAGATGTTCAACTAACGCCAATTGTAAGAATCGGTAAAACAAGTGAGACTATCCAATACCACTCAGAGTTAAATGAAATTCAAAGGAAGAACCTCGAGGGTCCATTTGATTGGATAAGGAATTGGAGCACATTTTCTTCTCCAAATAAATCTATAATTATAGTCTCAACTTGGGGCTATCACTTGTATGCCTTATCTGGTAGTTTTTCACTCAAAGTGAAAAGCAAAGGGAAAATAGGGACTATAAAGGCAAATTTTATTTTCCTTTTTTGGCTTGCTGTTATCAGTTGACCTAAAAGTAATTGGTAATCTCAGGAAATCCATTTCTAATTTTTCAAAAATTGAAAATTCCTCAAGTTTTTTTTTTTTTTCTTGGAACTAACTACTTTGGGGATAGGAGAATGCTAGTAAGAAGCTATTTTGGCTGTTTGTTTGGAGGACATCTCTACATGTAAGTTAAGTAATCTTTAGAAGAACAGGAGGTGCTGGTGGAATAATTGTGTTTACTCTTCCCACTTCATGATTTCTCTCTTATAAACATTATTTTGCATTATTGGGCTCCACGTTCCTTTTTCTCATCTG
>CAUYQG010068470.1:0-20678 GCA_963574415.1 Tarsius wallacei
TTTGCTGATGATATGATCCTATACCTTGAAAAACCCAAGAGAATCTGTCAAAAACCTGCTTGCACTGATAAAGGACTTTGGCAAAGTCTCAGGGTATAAAATAAATGTGCAAAAGAGAATTGCATTCCTATACACCAACAACAAGCAGGTAGAGACACAAATAAAAAGCATAATCCCATTCACAATAGCCACAAAAAAAATGAAATACCTTGGCATCATTTTTCCTAACCAGAGAAGTGAAAGATCTTTACAACGAGAACTACAAAATACTGCTCAAAGAAATCCAAGAAGACATAAACAAATGAAAAAATATTCCATGTTCATGGATAGGAAGAATCAACATTGTTAAAATGTCCATCCTACCAAAGGCAATCTACAGATTCAATGCAATACACATTAAGTTACCAACATCATTCTTCTCAGACCTGGAAATGACAATATAGAAATTCATATGAAAACATAAACCACCACAAATAGCCAATACAATCCTCAGTAAAAGAAACAAAGCAGGAGGTCTTACACTTCCAGACTTCAAACTTTACTATGAGGCTACAGTAATCAAAACAACCTGATATTGGTATAAGAACAGGCACATAGACCAATGGAACTGATAGATATACTGGAAGTAAAGCCTCAATTTCTCAACTCATCTTTGACAAAACCTCTACCAACAACCACTGGGGAGAGGAGAACCTATTCAGTAAATGGTGCTGGGAAAACTGACTGATCACATGCAGAAGATTGAAACAGGACTCCTACCAATTACCATACACAAAAATTAACTCTCAATGGATCAAAGACCTAAATGTAAAACTTCAAACTATAAGAATCTTAGAAAATGCAGAGACACCCTTATGGAAATTGGAATTGGCAAACAATTCCTATTCAGAACCCTAAATGCCCATATCTTAAGAAATAAGATAGACAAGTGGGACTATGGAAGAGGGCTTAAAAAGACATCTACAATGTCAAAAATTAGGTTAAACATGTACTCAACCTTTGCACAGTTAAAAAAGTTCCCTTCCTGGAAACTGGCAACAGCACCTGCTGGCGAGGTTAAACTGTTTAACAGCTTTTTTCTTCGCTTCTGTGAACCCCGCTAATGTTACTTAAAAAGTACCTAGACCTCTAGGATGTTGCGGTTTGGCCCACTTGGAAAGTCCCAATGTGGTTTTGCCCCATGTAAACAAGCCCCTACAGCAAATGAAGGCCCTTGCTGTGGGACTGGCATGTCCAGCAGACAAATGGCCACTGACCCGGCTCTTGGCTAATAAACCTCTCCTTTTTATAACTTGTACTTTTGGTGTCGGTGTCTGTGAATTTAGCACTCGGTCTCTATTTCAGGACCTCATCAAACTAACGAGCTTCTGCAAAGCAAAATAAATCATCAAGAGTGCAGGGAGATCCTACAGAATGGGCAAAAAATATTTGCCAACTGTATATCTGACAAAGGCCTAACATCTAGGCTCTACAAGGAACACAAACACGTCAAAAAGAAAACAACAAATAGCCCCATTAAAAAGTGGGCAAAAAAGCCGGGTTTGGTGGCTCAGCCTGTAATCCCGCGACTTGGGAGGCTGAGGTGAGTGGATTGCCTGAACACGAGGGTTCGAGATCCGCATGGGCAACTTGGTGAGACCTCATCTCTACAATAAATCAAAAAATAGCCGGGTGTGGTAGCACACACCTGTAGTTCCAGCTACTTGGAAGGCTGAGGCGGAAGGATCGCCGGAGCCCAGCAGGTTGAGGCTGCAGTGGCTGGCAGCAGCCACTGCACTCCAGCCTGAGCGACAGAGTGAGACTTCAACTCAAAAAAAAGTGGGCAAAAGACAAGAATGGACAATTCTCCAAAGAAGATATACAGGCAGCCAACAGCCACATGAAAAACTGCTCAGCCTCTCTCATCATCAGAGAAATGCAAACAAAACCACACTGAGATATCACCTAACCCCTGTAAGAATGGCCATCATTAATAAAACAAACATCAACAGATGCCGGTGAGGATGTGGAGAAAAACGAATGTTTCTACAATGTTTCTACACTGCTGGTGGGAATGCAAACTAGTGCAGCCTCTTTGGAAGACAGTGTGGCAGCATCTGAAAGAACTAGAAATTGACCTTCCATACGACCCAGCAATTACCCTATTGGGAATATACCCGGAGGAACTCAAATCATTCTACAAAAAAGATACCTGCACACGCATGTTTGTTGCAGTTCTATTCACAATAGCAAAAACATGGAACCAACTATGTTGTCCATCAAAGCTGGACTGGATAAAAAAATGTGGTACATATACACCATGGAATATTATTCAGCCATAAAGCAGGACAAATGTGAACTTCGCAGCAACTTGGATGGATTTAGAGTCGATCATACTCAGTGATCTATCACAGAAACCAAGAACAGAGTACCATATGTTCTCACTCATAAGTGGACCTTGAACAATTATAATACTATAAGAAAGTAATTGACAGTAGTGGAAAACTGTCAGGGGAGGGGGATGGGATTGGCAGTTGAGGGAAACTGCCAGGGGAGGGAGGGGCATACCTCATCAACAAGGGTATCTGCATAATCAACGTTTGTATACCTTACCCTGAATTGTACCCCACATCTTCATAGTAAAAAAAGAAAAAAAATATTCTTCCTCTTACTGTTGAAAAAAAAGAAAACAACCTTCGCAACCCTGTAATAGAAGGACATTATATAGAAAAACAAACTCATTTTAATGAAAAATCTCTTATTTCTTATTCTACAAAACTGAATGCAGAAGAGAGAAAAATTCATCATCCTTTTATCAGATATTATAATCTATTGCAGTTGCCAACTATAATCAATATCCTAAAAATAAAGTAACTTTTATTCACTATAAATATCCAACATTTAAAAGTTTTCATCCTGTCTCCTCTACTTTTTTAAAGAAAGGCAATATTGACCCAAGAATACAATAGCATTAAGTCAGGCATTTGATTTAATTGAGGTTTTATTGACATCATAGTATCTTCATTAAATCATTCAGTCAATCAATGTGTACTTCAGTTATAAAGATAACTCAAGTAATGAAAAATATAAAGCACAATTCGAATGTGTCTATTTTTTGTTGGCTATCTCTACTGAACAAAACAATTGATTATAAGTAGGCATTCATTATGATGACTGAAAATAAACCTGAATTTGTTTCAGAACAACTGTGTATAGATGGGACCGCTTAGAAAATAGACGCCTAGCAAATTCAGTGTGGTTTGGATTATGTCTCCCATTAGGCTGCGGCCTCTTTCAAATCTACAGATCTTGAGAGAATATATCTTACTTGCTTTGATATTCCTGCAGAACACAAAGAAGGAGTTGTATATTAGTACTGAAAATGTTTAATTAAAAAATTAAATTGTGAAATTAAGGGAAACAAAATATGAAAGTATGGAAAGCAGTAGCAGTAGATTTCATATTTTACCTCCTCTTGAGGTCCAAGAGTGTTGGTGATAAAAGACTATCACTGAATTTTTAATTATGTTTATATTTAATATACTACACAATTTCACATCCTGGCAAGCAAAGTACACAAAAACTGTTGTTTAATGTGTTCCAGGCAATGTGTTAGGAATTGTTACATGAATTGTCTTATTTAGCCATTGGAAATTTGATACTAAAATGTTACTACTATTTTCCTCATTTGATGAGGATACCAAGTTCTAGGAGTTTAATATTTTACTTTAGAAAATTTCTTGAGGGCACAGGAATATTTTAAAATCAAGAACTTCATATGGCCCCGTAACTCTACAGTCTCTTAAACCTAGTTTTCCCAATTTCCAAACTCTAACTTCCAGATCCTCACTCACATTGTTCTTCTACCTGAAACACTTTTCTCCAGTCACATCAACAATCCCCCACTTCACCTTTAGTCTTGGTTTAGATGTCACTTGAAGCTCTTCCAACCCAAGATGGCCAAAACCATTGTGGTGAACCTAGAATGGACATGCATCTGGAGAAATAAATTAACCCTTGCCATGTGAACCACTGAAGTGTGGGTGTCATTTGATACCAAAGCACAATTTTAAGCTACCTGATTGATAAGAATGTTTCTCAAATTTACATGATAGCAAATATCAGATTCAAATATAGATCTCCATGAATCTGAAGTTAATGCTCCTGACCCTGTAAATGAAACTAGAAATCTGACAAACTAGGCATCATAAATAAAATCCTTGTGATCTGCACTACGCCATAGAAATTATATTGACAATCTTAATAGTGACAAAGAGGCCAAAGTTGTGAGTAAAATTGTAAAAATCAGTATATCATATTGATGCTGTATTTAACTGCCAATGACCAAAATCGATTCAAAAGAACTCTTACATTTTGAATGTGAAGAAGTTTAGACATTGATTTCTCTAGTTCTATAGGTGAAAGCTACTTAATTGTAAAACTAAATGATTTCAATATCAACTAATGGCATTATTTGTGAATATATTTAATGTTTTGCCTCTTTTCTCCCTAAATACCAATATTCAATTAACCCTAGAGTAAATAGCATTTTTCTTTTCTTTTTTTAGAATTCATAATTCTATTTAGTGCTTAGTAATGTCAATAATAAATTATAGGCACATCCATAGAACCAACTAAACAGCAAAAGAATGGGCTAAAACAGCAACTAGACTAAGGCTTTATGGTTGTAACTGTAATAACAAAGGACCAGTACAAAGATATGTTTTATTTTTTAAATCTGCATATCAGATTTTCTCTAGTCAATGGCATTTTTCAACCGAGGAAACTGTGATAAGTTTTGGCGCTGAACTATCTCTAGATTGAAATAGTAATTTATGTTCTTACTAGATGTTTGACTTTGGTTTTCTCATCTTTAAAATAGGTATAAAAATATTTTCTTTTCAAGTTTGCTGAGGGTATCCAATGAATATATTAGTATAGACTTTTTGATTTTGTGTCTGAGACACAGATAGAGCTTAATAAATGGTATTCCTTATTTTAACATTTGAAGCTATGTATTTACAACAGGCTAAATGTTGTCTCCCAAGGCTCATCTTTCTGTTTTGCTGAGTCTAAAATGTATGTTACTGAATTGTTGATATTGTGAAAATCAATGTTACTTCCCAAAGTAATTTTGACATCAACTAAAAAATACTAACACTGTGTCCTGGTAGAAATTTATTATTTTAATTTTTTATAGTTTGCAATTCACCCTTGATTTTTCATGTTTGAGGAATTTGAGTTTGGTTATCCAATCTGTTGAATTTTTTTTTTTTTTTTTTTTGAGTTGGATTCTCACTCCGTCGCCCAGACTGGAGTGCAGTGGCCACTCCTGGCTGGGCTCCGGCGATCCTTCTGCCTCAGCCTTCCAAATAGCTGGAACTAGAGGTGCGTGCTACCATGCCCGGCTAATTTTTTGATTTATTGTAGAGATGAGGTCTCGCCAAGTTGCCCAGGTGGGTCTCGAACCCGCGGGCTCAGGCAATCCACTCACCTCGGCCTCCCAAAGTGCAGGATTACAGGCTGAGCCACTGAGCCCAGCTGTTGAATTTTTAAAAGCTTAAAAGAGGTTAAAACTTGGAGACAATGGCATAGCCTCAAAAAGAGGAATTGGAGATGCATGTTATTTATTCATTCACTTATTCCTTCATTCATTCCTTTGTTCAGCCAATATCAGCTAAGTGTCAGGTTGGACCAGACACTAGGTTAAAGCAATGAATAAAATATGCTCCCTGTTCTTAAGGAATTCCTAGTAGGCATAAGTAATTCAGTGGTTACCTTTGTCCCTAGGTATCAGAAAATGTACGCCTAATTGATCTAATAGATATGCATTAATTTTCTTCTTTCCACCATGTATGTTCTCTTTTATTTGTGTCTTAATATTGTTAAAAACAAATAAGTGTTTCCCTAAAGCATCCTAAAAGCAGTTGACTATCCAAATTTTCTTCATTTCTTTATTTTTTAACTTATGAAAAATTGCTAGAAAGGAAAAGTATAGGTTTCAGTTCAGCATAAATTGACTGTGTCTTGAGGCTGTATGTTTTAGTTGCTACATCTCTCACTTTTTTCTTCATCTCAAATAACTTCTGACAAAGAATTTATACCAGCAAAGGCACATTTTCAAACTTTAACCCCCAATTTCCACTTTTAGACAGCAATTGTCTTTTGAAAGTATCGTTTTAAAAATCACACTAAACTTTTGTTAGGCGATACAATCTCCCAAGGTTTGCTTTTGTTTCTTTTACGATTACATGCTTTCCTTCTATTTGTAATCATCAAAGTTTGGAGACATTCCAGAGAACAGAGTTTGTTTTAGTCCATTTAGTGTTGCTTTCACAGAATACCTGAGGCTGGGTATTTATAAAGAAAAGAGATTTATTTGGTCCGTGATGCTGGTGGCTAGAAATTTCAAGAAACATGGCCCTGGCACCTGTTTGGCCACTTGTGCGGGTCTAATACATCTCAGCATGGTGGAGAAGTGGAAGAGGAAGCAGGCATGTGTGGGAAAAGAGCAAACAGGACAGGCAACCTCACTTCATAGCAATCTGCTCTCATGGAAAGTAATCCATTCCCTGAAAAACGAATCCATTCTCTCAAGAATTAACCCAGTCTCCTAAGAAAGAGAATAATCCATCCTAATGGCATAATCACCTCTTAAAGATACCACCTCCCAACACTACCACACTGGGGAACCAAGCCTCAGCATGAGTTTTGGTGAGGATAAGTCATCTTCAGACCATAACAAAGTCCAAGTAAATATGGATGAAACTCTTCAGTTCTGTATTAATTACACTGCTGCACGAAAAATTACCACAAAACTTAACAGCTTAAAACAACATACATTGATTATCTCATGGTTTCTGTGGCTCAGGAATCTGGACATTGCTCAACTGGATCTGGCTGCTATCAAGTTCAGGGTCTTTGATCTCATCTGAAGGATCACCTGGAAAAGGATACACTGCCAGCCTCACATGACTGTTCAGAGTTCAGTTCCTTGAGGGTGTTCGTTCTTACTGGCTGTTGACCAAAGACTGTTTTCAGTTCCTTGCCATGAGGGTTTCTTCCATGTGAAAGCTTGTTTCATCAAAGTTAGCAAGTGAAGAAAACAATAGAGAGTTTGATAGCTAAACAGTAGCCAAAAATTTTTGTAAACTAATTTTAAAATAAATATCCCATCAACTTTGTCATGTTCCAGTGGTAGATACAGATCACTAGGTTCATACTATATTCAACAAGAGGGGGTTACACAAAAATGTGAATGCCAGGAGGCAAAGGTCTTCAGAGACGAGTCTAAAGCTGTCTGCCACAGTCCTCAGTTTATCTGCTGCTCCTCTCTGGCCTGGAGTGAGGAGGTGTCTGTTTAAGGGCTCGCGTACATATATTCAGAAGCTCCACGGAGAATGCAGGACCAGGGCAGTTGACCTGCAAACACTGCTTTCCTGACCTCGTCCGCCACTCCAATACCCCTAATACTCTGCATGCTACGTTCCTTACAGTAAACCCTCAATGTTTATAAAATAAAGACTGGAGTTAAATTAGTACATTAAAGTATAGACAGATTTTTAAAAACATATCACTACTAAGCATTTAGCATATGGTTTATAAAGAGAAGCAATTGCAGCTTTCAAAAGCTATACATTCTTAAAAACCTAATACATGCTCATAAAGTCTACACAGTATTTTAAAATAGGCAATCTCTTCAAAAACACTGAATTACAATAAGATGGAAAACTTTTAATATAAGTAAAATATTACAAGTTTTTAAAATTAAAGCCATCATCGGATTTTGTTCACAACACAATGTACAGAAATGTGTGGATTTTGTGCAGAGTACTATAATCTTTACTCTTGAGCAAGTCGTTCAATAATATGTTGGTAATCTTCCACCGGCTCCTAAAAGCCTTCTTCCAGCTGTTCATATTGCATACTTATTTCTATTTGGTTCATCTGATTTGTCAGGGTTCTGGTCTGAGACATTTTCTCACTTTGCATTTTCCCTCTGCTTTTTATCCCATGGGCTAATTAATCTCCTCTTACTATCCACTTGATAGTTTCTGTATTGCTCAGCATCGTTCAATTTTTATTCACACAAAAAATCTTGGTGGTACAAATACAGGTGATTTTCAGTTTCTTCTTCATACTATTCTATACTATTTAAATTTTTCACAGTGCTCCTGAGCAAAATACAGTGTTATTTTTATAATACATAAACTGAAGCAACTCTCATGTTAGAAAAGTATAACTGAATCGCCATGGTCATATACTCTTGTTTATTCAAAAACTATGTCTGGAAGAATACGAAATCTTGGACAATGGCTGCTCCCAGACAGAAAAATCTGGTGATTGAGAAAATATTATATATCTAATTTTTGTTTTGTACCATATCTGCAATTTACTGAGTCAAAAAATTATTAAGTTCATTTTAGAGGGTTTTAAAAGAACTAAGGTATAAAGCTATAAATAAGTGAATAATAATATGACATACATAAGTATTTATCTGGCATGTGATTACAAATAATTTTACATTTTTATCCTTTGTTTCTTTGGTTTTAAGTGTTAAATCATAAAAAAGAAAAGAGTTATTCTGGTCATTCTTAATTAACCAGACAGGCTGTAGCCCCCTCAGGGCATGAGACAGGTGTTCTAGCAAACAGCAGAAGAAAGAGATACTAGAAGAAACACAGGAAGAGCTTCCATTAAGAGGCAGCCAGATTTGTCCTAGCTTTACCTCAGAATTACATCTTTTTTCTGTTTGTTTTTTGGCTGGAAAGGCCTTAGTCTACCTCAAGTGAACAGCCTACTTCTAATGAATTAATAAGCCCGTATAATGATTACGAATAGCTTCTAGCACCACAAAAAAAGAAATGATTAGGCATATTTGCTTCCCAGTGGAAGTACACCCCAAAGTTCATGGAGTATTCTTGCTAAAAAAAAAAAATTTAAACTTGAATCTTCTCAATTTCTAAATATAAATGCTGATCCATAGTAAGCAAAGATGGCGTAGCAACATGCCAAGTAACATGATGGGCAGTCAGCCATCAAAATCCAGTCAAAAGAAGTGAATTCGTTTTGTCAACACATAAATCACAGAAAAAAAAGATAAACAGGAATATATAAATTAAAAGCTGTCTCCCATCAAAGAAAAGCCCAGGACTTGATGGAGTCACTGCTGAATTCTACCAGATATTTAAAGAAGAAATAATACCAATTCTAGTCAAACTATTTCAAAAAATGGAAGAGAAGAGAATACTTATGAACTCATTCCAAGAGCCCAGCATTATCCTGATACCTAAACTAGACAATAATACAACAAATAAATAAAGCCACAGGTGAATAGTCTTGAACTCAACAAACTGAATTCAATAATACATTAAAAAGATTATTCACCATGATCAAGTGGGATTCATCTGAGGGATGCAAGTATGGTTCAAAATATGCAAATCAATAAATGCTGTTTATTGATCACATGACACTAACAGATTTTAAAATAAAAATCAAATGATTATTTCAATAGATACTGAAAAAGCATTTAATAAAATTTGACATCTTTTCATAATAAAAAAAATCTCAACAAATTAAGTATAGGAGGCACAGACTTCTAAATAACAAAGACCATATATGACAAACCCACAGTTAATATCATACTAAATGGGAAAAAATTAAAAACCTTTCTATTTAGATCTAGAACCAGACAAGGACGCCTACTTCCACCACTTCTATTTAACACAGTACTGGAATTCTTAGAGTAACGGGGCAAAAGAAAGAAATATGGCATCCAAACGCGAGAGAGGGGAGAAGTCAAATGAATCTCATAAAGGTAACAAACAAATAAAAAAAAGGAATCTCAGCCGGGCTTGGTGGCTCAGCCTGTAATCCCGCGCTTTGGGAGGCTGAGGTGAGTGGATTGCCTGAGTCCACGCGTTCGAGACCCGCCTGGGCAACTTGGCGAGTCCTCATCTCTACAATGAATCAAAAAATCAGCCGGGCATGGTAGCGCGTGCCTGTAATTCCGGCTACTCAGAAGGATCGCCGGAGCCCAGCGGGTCGAGGCTGCGGTGGCTGGGAGTGGCCACTGCACTCCAGTCTGGGTGACAGTGAGACTCCAACTAAAAAAAAAAAAAAAGAAGATAAAAAGTGAAGGAAGGAGGGGGAATAAAGAAAAGTTAGTTACAAAAAAATAATCAATTTAGATAGATTAAATAAGTTGTAGTATTAGACAGTGTAGTCGATAAATTATTATTAACAATAATTTAATATATATTTCAAACATAGCTAGAAAAGGAGAATTGTAGTTTTCAATATAAAGAAAAGATAAATGTTTAAGGTAATGGATATCCTAAATACCTGATTTGATCATTATACATTGCATACAAGCATCAAAATATAACATGTACTTCCAAAACATGCACAACCACTATATATAAATTAATTTTTTAAGATATGTTGTTGGTGAGGAGAGGTTATATATAAAACAATATTGACCATGAGTGGGCCAATGGCTATAAGAGCTCATGAGAATTCATTATACTACTCTTTCTACTTTTTTTTATGTTTAAAGGTTTTCATAATAATTTTTGTTTTTGTTTTTGTTTTTAAATTCATGTTCTGATAAAATATGATTCCTTGGTGTCATTGTTTTATGTCACTTCTTTGGCTTTATTTGAATTCCCCCACGGAGTTCATATTTCTTGTAAGTTGCATTAAGAGTCGCCCTGTATAAGGGTCCTGCCAGGGACAACTGGATCCAGAATTTGATCCTTCCCAATTTATCATTCTAAACACTTTTTTGCCAGCAAAAGTGGTACCTATGATCGGCAGACAGATCAGGCATGAATGTTGTCCTCAGAGCACTTACAGGCTCACCATCATCAAGATCTATATCCACTTCCTATAGGCTATGATCCAGGTTCTCTCAAAGAGTCTCTGGCCTAAAACTGAGCACTGTATTGCTTTTCCATAAAGGAAGAGCTTTGCAGGGATGCTCTCTTACTGGAACTACTGATCACTTGAAGGCTGTCCTTAAATGACTTCTGAGCAGAATTAAATATTGGGCTTTGATTACCTCCTTCTATTATTTATTCATTCTGCAAACATATAATATGTTCTTTTTAACAGCTGGGTACTATGTTAGCATGGCTGGAATTTGAAAGCTCATAACACTTATTAAATTATGTTCAAACAGATTGAGCTTATCAATCACAGAGGCAAACTTCACAGGGAACAAGAGAAGGAACAAGTAGTTCCAAGGAACAGATATGGATCACTACTGGATCTATTTGTTAAAAGAAAATGTTATCATCTCTGCACTTAACATACATCTGTATCTCTCTGAACCAAACAGAGAGCATGCATTAATCATTTCTCCTGTACCTGTGCATAGAACAGTAGATACTCTCAGAACAATTAGATATGCTGACTAAATAATTGATTTTTTTTTTTTTTTTGTAGAACTGTTTCAAGTATGTGTTGCTTTTAAACTCAATTTTAAAAATCAGGTTCACTCTCCAAATACCTTTCTCTTATTTTATCATCATGCAGTGTAAATTGTGCCACAGATAAATCTTTCTCAATTAGGAGTAACAAATCTGGGATCTATGTATTCCTAAAGTCATAACACAATATTTTGTCTATACGTCTAATTTTTCTGAAAAGAGCACATCTAGTGCGCATGTTCCCAAAGATGATCATAAATGATGCCAAGTCCCAGTTTTTAAGTTCTGTGTTGAGTTATTTATGCTGTATTGATCCAATCTGCCTCCTTTTTTACTTTCCCATTGCTAACTGGCATTCAGCCATGACATTCAGCACCAAATTCTTTGTCAGGTAATTAGCAGCTAAGGCCATCAAAATGTTTTTTGTTTTTTTTTTTTCCCCTGCAAGTGAACAACAAGGTTCCCTGTGTCTTGAATTGAGCATTTGGAAAAGCCTGAACATTCTGCTGCTGGGCTTGAAGTTCTGTTTTTCATCCCAGTTTCTTTCTGTCCTACATCTCCCCTGATGTGACAGTAAGTGATCATGTGTACGAGAGTCAAATGGAGAAAATAGCGCTGCTCTTAGCTCTCAACGTTTCTAAGTAAAAAACACACCCAATATGGATGCCAGAAAATTGTTCTTCATAATCCCCCTGGTGTGTAGAGCTAGAGGAATGAAAACAGTTTTTGGACGTTAAGAAATCTGCAAAAGATTTCATCTCCTGGCATATTTCTTACTTGGCTGACCCATATAGAAAATGCTTTGTAACGACAGGAAAAAATGTGAGAGAGAAAAAAAGCTTAATAGGAAAATCCCTTCTGAAGCAATTTGGTGGGTAACAGAATGGTGACATTCACTTAAAATGCTTAGAAATGAAAACCCAAGAATAGAATATATAGGAAGAATGTTTAAAGTTTTCTGCTAGTTTAAATTAAGGAAATGTTCCTAGTGTAGAATATCAGCAAATGTTATAAACTTGTGGGGAGGAAAAATTTAGGTTGATGGGTTAACACTCTAAAAATGCTTCTGGCGTCTGGATATAAAGCCATGATTGTTAAATATAGGTGGGTGGGTGTCGTCAACTGTTCCCTCTCCTAATCTCTGCCCTCTTCCACAAAATTACTCATGTAGTTTCTGAATGTTAGCTCTTTAACACCTGTAAAGATAATATGCCTTACGAAATACTTGTTCTCATTATACCTCTTATTCTGCGCAGAAGAAAAAGAACAAGAAAAAATAGTGAAAGAGGTATTGTGGCTATTTAAAATCTGAAGAGACTTAGGTTCAAAGTGGTTAGTTAACGCAGCGAGAGTCAGTACTCAAACCTGTGTTCTAAGACTCCATCTTCTGCCTGTTCATATCATGTCTGCTACGCCCCGATCAAGGCTGTGAAGACATAGAAGACCTTGATTTGAATGTATGCCAGGGGCTTACTGATAACTAATTCCAGGCACTGGGTTGCCTCCTGAAGTCTGTGTGCTCCCCATTCTGGGTTCCCAAGGATTCTGTTGTTTTCCTTTTTTTTTTTTTCCTTAGCGACTGAGTCTTGCTCTATCACCAGGCAAAAGTGCAGTTGTGCAACCATAGCTCACCGCAGTCACAGACTCCACACCCTGCTAACTTTTTTATTTTTATCTTTTGTAGAGACAAGATCTTGCTATGCTGCCCAGGTTGATCTAGAACTCCTGGCCTCAAGCAATCCTTCTTCCTTGGCCTCTCTTTTCCTTTTCTCGATAACCACTTTTTCTCTATGATTTTGCATTATTGGTCTGCAAAAATTCATGATCATTTCTCTAAATTAGCTCTTTGTTATTTCCAAGGTAGCATTGTGGGACATTCTTGTTCTAAAAGGATTATCTGTGATCACCTGAAGGCAGTAAAAAACAACAACAACAACACCAAACTTGTATCATCTACGTTTCTCTGGCCACTATTTCATAACTTCCCTGACAATTGACACAACCCAGTTCAGCACTCCCCCTGCTCCCTGGCTCTTCTCACACCTTTTCAGCAGTCCTTTATTCTTCTTAGGTAATCAAATACCCTTCCACCAGGAAGGGCACTCTTTCAACATGGAGGATAGCACAATAAGACAATAATTGTGGGCTAGTATTCTAATCATTCCAGATTGATTGTACCTCAGGGAAACTGTCCCCAACCTCCACCCCAAGACATCATGTGTTGCATAGAATGAAGTTATTTTAGAGCACATGACTTACATACATCATTATTTAGAGGTGATTTTGATGGAATAAGAGATTAATAGTCATTGATTAGATTGAGATATTTCATACAAAATTCTTTATTCCCGAGGCCGTGTGATGTAAATATTCTTGTTGCTCTTAACATTATTATTGTCTTTTTTTAAAATTAGAAAACTAAGGCATAGAGAACCCAGACTTGTCAGAAGATATGGAAGGTGATGCTTGACTTTAAACTCGAATAAGAGGAAAAGTCCCTCATCCCAAGCTTTATAATTACATACAACTTAACTGATCAAAGAAAGCCAGACACAAAGGCTGTCGTAGATGGGCAGCGTGGTGTAAGACGGAAGCCATTTATGTTCACTGAAACATTAGCAAGAAGGAGGAACAACTCCATTGTCTCAACAACTTTTTGTTCTAAATTTGAGCATCCTGAGTTTTGTTTTTGGTTTTTTTTTTCAGACAAGGATGAAGAAAGGGCTCTTTTGTTCCTTACCTGCATCTTCCCCAAAATCACAGGTTCCACTAACAGAAGACCATAGACTTCAGAGATGGAGGTAAGCTGCCACGGTGAAGTGAAGACAACCTAACAAACACCTGACCTCAGGCCTCATGATGTTAGTTCTAGGAGGCTCATCTTCTTCTCTGGGGACAGTTAATGTTTGCTTTCAGTCATAGCAATCTTATGCTTTGTTTTGTTTTGTTTGATTGTTTTCAGTCGGGTCTGACTCTCGCTCAGGCTGGAGGTAGCTCAGCTTTTACCAGGGCTCAGGTGATCCTTTTGCTTCAGCCTTCTGAGTAACTGGGACCACAGGCAAGTACTACCACACCTGGCTAATTTATTTTTATTTTTTGTAGAAACAAGGTCTTGCTATGTTACCTAGGCTGGTCTCAAACTCCTAGGCTCAAGTGATCTTCCTGCCTCTACCCAATGTGCTAGGATTACAGGTGTGAACCATTGCATTTGGCCCCAATTTCTTTTTTTAAAACACGTTTTCCTCAACTTTCTAATTAAGTGGGACGTGTTCTAATTATCTTCTACAAACTGTCAGTTAGTCAAGAAAGGTGAGAGTGATTCAATGATACTTCTGGAATTAAAATAGGCTTATTCTGACTGATAATGCTACTTGAAACTTAAAATAATCAGAGGTAGTGCAGAGGGGAACATTTCACTAGCCTACACTTAATTACACAGTTTGCTTGTTGTTTAAATAGACTACAAATGTCCCTGTAAAAAACCTAGTTTAAGGTTAGTATTGTACTAAAGGTGTTACTTAGCCCATTAAAGTCAATTCTCCAAGATTTGGGGAAATGTATTGAAAGAAAAAAAATCACTAATTGAAAGAAAATACAAAAGAATTACTAACTCGCACAAATTATTTTGACAAAGCTCATTTGACTGTTAAAATGTGACAGTTATGACTGTTACTGAACAAATTAAAAATATTATTGGATTGTCAAATTATCAGTACATTATTTTAAGGTCAAATATATGTAATAATAACTTCATATTTTATATACAATGCGGTATATAAGCTACTCAAGATGTATTGACCTGTACTTATGGTACATAAAGATTTTGCAATTATAAACCTTCTTTCTGCTCTGTTCCATTTCCTCACTCCATAGAACTGTGCAAGTTTATTCCAACTGTAGTCTCATTCCTCCACTCCTCCTCCAGGCATAGGAACAACTCTGTTTTAAGTGTATATTTCTATAGCTAATGATTAAGAATTAAGCTCGGTCTAGGCTGGGTGCAGTGGCTCACGCGTGTAATTCTAGCACTTTGCGAGGCTGAGGTGGGCAGATTGCCTGAGCCCAGGAGTTTGAGACCAGCCTGGGCAACATAGTGAAACCACGTCTCTACAAAAAATTAGCCAGGCAAGGTGGCATGTACTTGTAGTCCCAGCCACTAGCAATGCTGTGGTGGAAGGATCGCCTGAACCCAGGAGTTTGAGATTGCTGAGCTGTGATCACGCCACTGCGCTTTAGCCTGGGTAACAGAATAAGACCTGACACAAAAAAAGAAAAAGAATGAGCAAAGTCTTTCATGATTCCACACCCAAGTTTTAACACATGAGCCTCTATGAGCCTCTGTCATCTCTGAGACTAAAACCAGACCATGCCAAAGCCATATGTCCACCCTCATATATGGCCCCTGCCTGAATTCCCCCAAACCTCCTACTGACCTGCAAGAACATCCTCTCTAGAATGAACAGACACTGACCCTGATAGTGACCCTGGTTGGCCTATGTTTGCCTCCCCAAATCCTGAGTATTTGATTGAATTTCCAGCACTGGCAGTTGTCCTCAAATGTGTTTACCTTTCATTTCATTTAAAGAAGAAAGACTAACGTGAAATGAATAGTTTATGGTAGGGTTTCAGGCCATCAAGTGGGTTCTCAGAGGTATGTTTTGGGTCAAAAGAAGACTTTCCCAGACCCCTCAAATCAGCCATCCCAAGTGCTCCATCCATAGGCATAGGCAACTGAAAATTTCACTCTCTGTTTGGCGGGTCTCCCAAATGACATCCCACGCAGTTAAAAGGTGAAACACACAGCGGATTAAAACCCGAAGCCATTATTAATGTCCCATGGGCATGTGACGAGAAGAGTCGAGGCTCACTCTGATTTATTCCAATTGTGGAGCAGAACTGGTAGAATTTAAAACATGCAGCCTCCTAGGCAAATCGTTTTTATAGTTTTCTATGACTGCACATGCAGCTTAGACAATAAATCTAGCCAAATATAAAACCACTGGCCTGAAAAATTTACAGAATTTATAAGTATGCATTTTCAAACTTAACTGACATGTCAATATAAAATCTACATTTAAACTGGGAAGCATTGGTTTAAAAGTTCTCTTGGATACAAAATGAAGTGTGTCTTTCAACATTTGTTTTATGGACATAACTGTCTGTGGGAGTCATTAAGCAGGGGCAGACGATATTTTAGGGCTGTTTTTCTGTTCACTTGGAGTCTAGAAGAAAGACATTTCCTTCATTTCAAATGGAAGAAAGCTGATAATGGAAAGCCACTTTTTCCCCCCACCTCTTTTCTTTTAGAAAGGATATATACCTGGAAGTCTACATGAGGAGAATTATAAGCAGGTTATAAGAAAGGTGACTTTTCAGGAAGCCAGGTTTTTCAGCTACTAGATATTCAAGGGGTAGATGGAGTAAAGAAAAAGATAAGCAGAAGAGGTGTGTTTTGGTATAGGAAATGAGAACTTTCTTTTGCCAAAAAATAAAAGGCAATAGAATAAACAGTGGTTCCTTACATTCATTCTGCTTTTGAAATGTATTATTTCTTACTTTTCTTCCTTCTTAGAGGTGAGAAGAATACAGGAGCTCTGAAGTCAGAGTTCATTATGAGATGATGCGGGCCCTGGGGGGCTGCTGTCTGACACTTTGGTCTTTCACAGCTGCAATGTTTATCTCATATTTTAAGTGATTCTGAAGTTATTTTTATAGTCTAGCTTCCTCCCTCCCATAGAATGTAATAAACCTAGGAACTAAAAAAATATCTGCTGGTATACTATATATACTATTATTATCTTTCATCTCTAGATCTTACAGAAAGCAGCAAAACTAGCAAGAGTGGTTGAGCTTCTTTAAAAAAATATTATTTGCATAGGAAGTTAATTTTTAAATGAATTTTCAAACATATAGTCACTGAGTAAATAGCATTATACTCAAGCAATGGAGATTTCTAAAAACATGTAAAACACAGTTTGTAGCTTTCAGTTTTCATCCCGCGCCTTTGGGAGGCTGAGGTGAATGGATTGCCTGAGCTCGCGGGTTCGAGACCCGCCTGGGCAACTTGGCGAGACCTCATCTCTACAATAAATTAAAAAAATCAGCCGTGCGTGGTAGCGCACGCCTGTAATTCCGGCTACTTGGAAGGCTGAGGCGGAAGGATTGCCGGAGCCCAGCAGGTGGAGGCTGTGGTGGCCAGGAGTGGCCACTGCACTCCAGTCTGGGTGACAGTGAGACTCCAACTTAAAAAAAAAAAAAAAAAAATTTTAATTTTAAAGATGTGGGGTACAACTCAGGGTTAGGTACACAAATGTTTATTATGCAGGGACCCTTGTTGTGCCTGCTCTCTACTACTGTCAATCCCGCTCCTCATCCCCCACAGTTTCCCACTACTGCCGAGTCTTTTCTTATAGTACTATGATAATTGTTCGAGGTCCGCTTATGAGTGAAAACGTGTGGTACTCTGTTCTTTGTTTCTGTGATAGACCACTCAGTATTATAGGCTCTAAGTGATCCAAGTTGCTACAAAGTTCATAGTTTTGCCCTTCTTTATGGCTGCATAATATTCCATCATATACATATACCACATTTTTTTTATCCAGTCCTCTTTTGATGGGCAGCATGGTTGGTTCCATGTTTTTGCTATTGTGAACAATGCTGCAATAAACATATGTGTGTAGGTATCTCTTTTACAGAGTGATTTGAGTTAAGGATAGGGTTAGGGGCAGGTTTAGGGTCAGGGTTAGGGTAAGGTAGGAGGATTGCAGGGATGTATGGAATGTTGGTTTTTTCTTTTCTTTTTTTTTTTTGAGTTGGAGTCTCACTCTATCGCCCAGACTGGAGTGCAGCTGCCGCTCCCGGCCACCGCAGCCTCGACCTGCTGGGCTCCGGCGATCCTTCCGCCTCAGCCTTCCGAGTAGCTGGGACTACAGGCGCGCGCTACCATGCCCAGCTAATTTTTGATTTATTGCAGAGATGAGGTCTCGCCAAGTTGCCCAGGCGGGTCTCGAACCCTTGGGGTCAGGCAATTCACTCACCTCAGCCTCCCCAGGCGGGGGATTACAGGCTGAGCCACCGAGCCTGGCTGGAATGTTGGTTTTTAGTAGGAATCATCAAATTGTTTTCCACAGAGGTTGTATTAGTTTACAATTCCACCAACAGTGTAGAAGTGTTCCCGTCCCCCCCCCCCCGCCCCCGCATCCTCTCCAGCATCTGTTGTTTTTTGAGTTATTGATGGTGGCTATCCTAACTGGAGTTAGGTGGTATCTCATATGGTTTTAATTTGCATTTCTTTGATGACTAGTGAGGCTGAGTATTTTTTCATGTGTCTGTTGGCTGCTAGTATGTCTTCTTTTGCCCATTTTGTAATGGGCTGTTTTGGGGTTTTGTTTGTTTGTTTGTTTTTCCAGGACATTTGAATTTCTAGATGTTAGGCCTTTGTCAGACATAGAGTTGACAAATATTTTTTCCCAGTCTGTGGGCTGTTTCCCTGCTGTCTTGATGGTTTCTTTGGCTTTGCAGAAGCTTGTCATTTTGATGAGGTCTCACTTGTCTATCTTATCTCTTATGGTATGGGCACTTGGGGTTTTGATCAGTAATTTGTTGCCAGTTCCAATTTCCATAAGGGTGTCTCCTGCATTTTCTAAGGTTCTTATAGTTTGAGGTTTTACATTTAGGTCTCTGATCCATTTAGAAT
This sequence comes from Tarsius wallacei, assembly GCA_963574415.1. Taxonomy (NCBI): domain Eukaryota; kingdom Metazoa; phylum Chordata; class Mammalia; order Primates; family Tarsiidae; genus Tarsius; species Tarsius wallacei. Next base: position 19,108 of record CAUYQG010068470.1, read on the forward strand.
TGATCTTTGTGTATGGTGATAGGTAAAGGTCTTGTTTTAATCTTCTGCATGTGGTCAGCCTGTTTCCCAGCACTGTTTACTAAATAGGTTCTCCTCTCTCCAGTGGTTGGCAGTGAAGGCTTTGTTTAAGATGAGTTGGTTAAGAAATTAAGATTTTGCTTCTGGAATCTCTATCCTATTACATTGGTCTATATGGCTGTTCTTGTACTAATACCAGGCTGGTTTGATTATTATAGCTTTACAATAAAATTTAAAGTCTGGGAGCGTGATAACTCCCACTTTGTTTTCTGTTTGTTTGTTTTGCTGATGATGGTTTTGGCTTTTTGTGGTCATTTATGTTTCCATATGAATTCCTACATTGTCATTTCCAGATATGGGAAAAATGCTGTTGGTAATTTAATGTGTATGTGTTAAATCTGTAGATTGCCTTGGGTAGGATGGCCATCTTCACAATGTTGATTCTTCTAATCCATGAGCATGGAATACTTTTCCATTTGTTTGTGTCATCTTTGATTTCTTTGATCAGGAGGTCAAGGCTGCAATGAGCCATGATCATTGTGACCATACTACTGCACTCCAGTCTGGGTGACAGAGTAAGACCTTGGCTCAAAAAAAAAAAGGAAAAAAGAAACAATTTCTTCACATGGTCAGGGCTGTAGAGTTTTCAAATAAATTAGGTAATATAACATATGGATATATTAGTAAAGTTCTTGGTCTACAGAAATAATAATTGATGTTGAGTGAATTGACATTACACTTCACTTATAATGTAGTAGATAAAGATGTCTGGATTCTGGGAGCTTCTTTATGGTGATCTGATGTCATTACTGGGTAATGTAGAACAATTCACGTCAGATGAATTATTTGAAACTGCCTAAACATCTCAAAATTCTGAGATTAACAAAAGAGAAACAGAACTGTAGATATTAGATCCATATAGGCATTTTCCTAATCACATTAGTGCAGTAAACTGTCTATCAGAGAAGTTAAATCAGAAGACCAGAGCTTAAGTGCCAGCCCTTTTCACTTAATAACTGTCAAAATCTTAGTTCTTAAAGTCATGCTGAGTCTGGGCTGTATCTACATTGTATGGATAATCCTTCAGAGGTCTCTAATCCAGTTGTGCTGGGGAGGAGAGGGCACAGATAAGATGTGTTTTCTAAAGTTTATTCTAGCAGCAAAATAGGTAATAGGGTCCCAGGTCAGTGAGTTTTTTTTTTAAACATTGATTCAAGTCATGCCTAGTAGTTTTCTGGCCAGAATTTGAGTTCAATGTATTTTAATGGGTTAAAATGTTATGCCTGGGTACCTCTTCTAAGCACAATTATTCTAAAACAATTATTTTTAGATGACTCAGGCTATAAAATCCATTTCAGATGAAATAACTAGCCAAATGAGGAAACGTTTATTTTATTTGAAATGCTCATAAATTCTTGCTATTTTTTGTTTGTTTTGTAAAATCGAATTACATTTTATAAAAATGCATTATATATATTTACACTTAATGTATTTTTTATTGTAATTTTACATGAATTAATAAATAAATATTTTAATGTAGCAGCTTCATTTTC
>CAUYQG010068473.1:0-18216 GCA_963574415.1 Tarsius wallacei
GCTCATTAGGCATATCTGTGAGAATTATCAAGAGAATACAATGATATGTCAAATATGAAGCCCCTTTTACAGACCAGGCTTAAATAACTTGTCGTTTTTTGCTTCCCTATGGAATCTCAAAAAAAAGGTTCAGGCCAGGCACAGTGTGGCTCATGCCTGTAATGTCAGCACTTTGGGAGGCTGAGGTGGAAGGATTGCTTGAACCTCCAAGCTTGAGACCAGCCTGGGCAGCAGAGCAAGACCTCATCTCTACAAAAAATATTTAAAAAGTAGCCAGGTGTTGTGGTGCACGCCTATAGTCCCAGCAACCAAGGAGGCTGAGGGGGTAGGATCACCTGAGCCCAGGAGACTGAGGCTGCTGTGACCGTGATCCTACCACTGCACTCCAGCCTGGGTGAAAGAATGAGACCCTGACTCAAAAAAAAAAGAAGAAGCCGGGCTCAGTGGCTCAGCCTGTAATCCCGCGCCTTTGGGAGGCAGAGGTGAGTGGATTGCCAGACCCGCCTGGGCAACTTGGCGAGACCTCATCTCTATAATAAATCAAAAATTAGCCGGGCATGGTAGCGCGTGCCTGTAGTTCCAGCTACTTGGAAGGCTGAGGCAGAAGGATCACCAGAGCCCAGCAGGTCGAGGCTGCGGTGGCTGGGAGTGGCCACTGCACTCCAGTCTGGGAGGCAGTGAAACTCCAACTCAAAAAAAAAAAAGAAAAGAAAAGGTTCGAAATAACATAAGCAGGCTCCCTGCTGCCACTTGGTAGCAGCATACCTAAGGTGAGGCTAGGGTAGTGCTGGCGTACTTGTGAGCACAGCCACTGGGTTTCTGCCACTGTGGGCCCCTCAGGATAGTATCAGATTTCCCGATGAAGCAGGGATGTCTATCTCCAAGCTCCCCTGTGACATTTCTCTATCATTCTCATAATTCCCTCTCCTAATGGAAATAACTGCCACAGAAATCCATGCTGTGGTATTTATAAAATGTTTCCAAGTATCTCGTTTGAACCTCACAAGAACCCGGCAAGTTTTCTGGAAGGCTTGGGTATTTGCCCCAGCTGAGATGAGAAAACTGAGATTCTGAAAAGTTCAATGACTCACACTAGCTCCCACAGTGTTGTCAGCACTAGGGCAGGGACCCCGGCCTTAGGCCCTTCCCTGACACTACAACTGCCTCCCCTGAGCAGGACCTGGCCAGAAACAGCTTGCCAGACACTGAGCATTTGCTCTGAGACAAAATAGAGGCGGGGAGGGAGAAGGGCCTTTTCTTTCTACCCCGAGGGACATTCGCCTTCCCAGGGGCCAGATATGTGCGTGCATCTTCTGGTGAGTATTATTGTGTCGTTTGCCAGGGCTGCCATGACACAGTACCACAGACTGGGTGGTTTAAACGCGCAAATGCAGTCTCCCAGTTCCAAGGGCTGGAAGTCCAAGATCAAGGTGCCAGGAGGGTTGTTCCTTGGCCTGTGGGTGGCCATCTTCTCCAATATCTCTTCCCATCACCTTCCGTCTATAAGTGTCTGTCTCTGTGTCTAAATTCCTCCTTTTTCCCTTTTTAAATTTTTTTGATTTTTTTAGTTGGAGTCTTACTCTGTCGTCCAGGCTGGAGTGCAGTGGCACGCTCACGGCCACCCCAGCGTCGACCTGCTGAGCTCCAGCGATCCTTCCACTTCAGTCTTCCAAGTAGTTGGAACTACAGGCATGTGCTACCATGACCAGTTTATTATTTGTTTGTTTGTTTGTTTGTTTGTTTGTTTTAGAGACGAGGTCTCGTCAAGTTACCTGGGCTGGTCTTAAACCTGCGGGCTCAGGCAATCCACTCGCTTCTGCCTCCCAAAGTGCTGGGATTACAGGCTAAGTCTGACCTAAATTCTTCCTTTTTCTTAGGACACCAATCAAATTGGATTATGACTCACCTTAATGAAATTTTAACTTATCTCTGCAAAGATCCTGTCTCCAAATGAGGTCACATTCTAAGGTACTGTGGGATTAGGACTTCAACCTATCTTTTTCCAGGGGATGGGGCACAATTCAACCCATAACAACTAGCATTCTTTCATTCTTTTTATTTTTTTGAATCAGGGTCTCACTCTGTCACCCAGGCTGGAGTGCAATCATGGCTTAGCATAGCCTCAACCTCCTGGGCTCAAGAGATCCTTCCACCTCAGCCTCCCGAGTAGCTGGGACTACAGGCATGCACCACTAGGTCTGGCTAATTCTTTAACTCTTTGTAGAAATGAAGTATTGCTATGTTGCTCAACCTGGTCTCGAACTCCTTAACTCAAGCAATCCTCCCACCTTGGCCTCCCAAAGTGCTGAGATGACAAGTGTGAGCCACCACACCGGGTTAACAGTCTTTCTTTACAGATGGCAAGACTGGTCTAGAGAGGTTAAGTCATATGCTCAAGCTCACACAGCTAGAAAAAGCAGCAGCCATAAGCCCTGACGCCAGAGCCTATGTGGACACCCACAACATCATGTTCCCTGGCTCAGCAGTGAGGCCTCCATGGAGCCCACCACCTGCCATAGTTCCCACCGCAGAGCTATCCTATGACTATGTCAGGGGTTAGACTGGGTAGCAGTAGACAGGCTTCCAGTCAGCCACCTTGACCATCCCCGCTGCGGCTGCCCCATCAGGCCATGGAAAGTGAGGAGACAAGGGAAGATACCAGCAAAGAGTGGGTGGGAAGGGGAGGAGTGTCTCAAACATCCCTGGGGCCTGGGAGCCTGGGCCTTCTCTCTTCAGGGTAGTTTTTAGTTAGGGGAGCACCTGGGTTCTGGGACAGCTCCCACTAGTGATTTGTAAAATCGAAGCTGTTTTAATTCAACACTGTATAGGTCGTGCTTTAGAGTTTCTTAATGTCCTGGTTCCTGCCTTGCACTCGGAAGAGGACTCCTGACGTCAAGAACTAACTAAACCCCCCAGCACTCACTGTCCCTCCCTCACCCCTGTCCCTTGCCCTTCCTCAGCCCCCTGTGCCCTTCCACCATTTGGGGAAGGGGAGGCATGGGTTTGAAAAATGGGTCCCTCTCCAGAAAGGACTTTGCTGGAAACTGGGAGTGAGACAGCCCCGCTCTGAGACAGGAAATCTTTTTACAGTGGTATCTTGTTTAAGTTTTAACTGGACTGTTGATGTCTTAGGATTCTGGACTGTTGTTGTTGGTGTTGTTTGGGGTTTTTCTGGAGTCAGAGTCTCACTCTGTCGCTGGAGTGCGGTGGCACAATCATGGCTCACTGCAGCCTCGACCTCCTGGGCTCAGAAGATCCTTCCATCTCAGCCTCCGGAGAAGCTGAGACTCCAGGTGTGCACCCCCACACTTGGATAATGTTTTTTTTATTTTTTGTGGAGATGAGGTCTTACAATGTTGCCCAGGCTAGTCCCTGCCTCGGCCTCCCAAGGTGCTGGGATTACAGGTGTGAGCCACCACCAGCCTGGTCTGCTTTGAATTGTAGATTCAGAACCGGCAGGCAGCTTGGCTGGATACCAGTGATCCAGGAGGCCCCACTTGGGACATCAGACCTCCCTGCCTAAGGTACTCTAACCTTCCACAGTATATCTATCTTGCCCTCAGTCTATTTAAGACAACTGTTGACATTGTAAAAGATTCTCTTGTCTGACTTCCTATTTCTTCATGACCTTAGACTATTATTTTAATCTCTTAGGCCTCAGTTTCTCCATTTGTTAATAGCAACAATAAATAACACCAAGTTTCCAAGACTATTGTGGAAATTAAATAAGATAATACCTGAGATTCCTTAGCAAACTAAAAGATTCTGTGCGAAGCAGGAAACAGGTGGATGGTGACCTGACCCTTACACGGCAGATGGCTGCCCGGTTGACAATATATAAAAGGTGGGTAAAACCCACCTGAAGGTTGTGTAAACCTTCAAGAGTCACAGCTGTCCTCCACTTTAATGTTATAATCCCCGTTCAGTGTCTGCTGCCCAAGGAATACCGGTGGAATGAAGAAAAGAAGAAGAAAAGGGAAAAGGAATGATGCAAAAATCAGATCGTGGTCCTTGAAAAAAAATAACAGAAGTTTATTGCATGCCATGCAATATCCTAAAATGTTTAACGTACATGAACTAACTTGAGTCTCATGACACTTCACGGGTTTGGGCCTACGATTAACTCCATTTTACAGATGAAGTCACAGAACAGTCGAGCTATTTGCGAGGGATGTACCAACTAGCAAGTTGGCAGAGGCAAGATTTGAACCTAGGGTTTGGGCTGCAGCCTCCAGGCTTCACGTCCATCCAAGCCATCTCCCCTAGCAATGCTGTCTCAGGAGAGCCAGGACGGTGGACCCTGGAGGCAGGCAAGAGGCATGGAGTCACCCTCCTTCCTCCCGCAGCCCTACCCTCACACACCCAGGTCCCACGCGAGCCTGACCCTTTGGTCTGTGCCACCGTGTAAAGATGTGCCTTCCCAATTTTGCCCAGTGCTAATCTCAACCAGAAAAGAGGAACCGAGTTTGTCCAACTTTTTATCTTCTGTGATCAGTTCAATGTCACACGCTTGAAAACACCTTGAAGAAAGTGTCACCACAGAGGGTAGAGTTTGTTCTAGGATATTCTTTCTTCTGTTGGGCTGGGGGAGAGAGGGTTGACATGAGAGAAACACACTGGAATGGAGCTGGAAGTCTTCTCACTCATGAAAAGATAAGTTCTCTCACACTGGTCAACTCCTAGACCCCACCCAGCCCAGTCTCCTGTCACCAGGGTACAGTCTGTAGGAAGGTACAGTTGTCCTGGTCCTGAGCCACCCAGGTGCTGAGGGCTTCCCTCATGCTCTAACAATAATACTGCTCCTGCATAGCACTGCCTTTCGCCCAAAACACTTTCACACTCATTGCCTCAGTCCTCGTGACTGCCCTCTGGGGGAAGTTCTTGGCTGTTCCAATGTAACAGCTGAAGAAACAGACCCACAGAGGTCAAAGACACAGGGTCTAATGAGTGACAGGGCTGGAGTTGAACCCAGGTGACATTCTGAAATGCATCTAAACTTTTAAAATCTCATTTCTGTACCTATACTACCCCCTCTAAATGAAAGACGTTTCACACAATCACCATCTATGGTGAAAATATAACATCTCTACTTATTTGTTCAAAAGTGTCAAGGTAGCGCCTTCCTCCCTGGACACTTGACCTTGGTGACCAGACATTCCCTGTCCATGTGGAGTAAAGCCCCCAAGGTGAACTCAGGTGCCAGTCCTGGGACTTCTGGGGAACCCCTGGCTTCAAACGTTTCAGATTTTCAAAGTGGCTCCTTCCTTCTCTTCCTCCCAGCGAGGTGCCCTCTCCCTGTCTTAGACATCTAAAAGCCAAATAGCTTCCCTCTCTTTGTACAAACAATTCTCAGTAAAGAAAACAGCAAGCCTTTGCTGGACTCAGTGACTCACGCCTAGAATCCTAGTACTTGGGGAGGCCAAGGCAAGAGGATTGCTTGAGCCCAAGACTTCAAGACCAGCCTAGGCCACATAACGGGACCTCGTCTCTACAAAAATCAAAAAATTAGCTGGGCATGGTGGCACGTACCTCTAGTCCCAGCTACTCAGGAGGCTGAGGCAGAAGGATCCCCTGAGCCCAGGAGGTCAAGGCCAAAGTGAGCTGTAAGCATGCTACTCCTTGCACTTCAGCCTGGGCAACAGAGTGAGAGTCTAAATTGAAATAAAGAAGCCAGACTCGGTGGCTCAGCCTATAATCCCATGCTTTGGGAGGCTGAGGTGAGTGGATTGCCTGAGCCCGCGGGTCTCGAGACCCACCTGGGCAACTTGGCGAGACCTCATCTCCACAATAAATCAAAAATTAGCCGGGCGTGGTAGTACGCACCTATAGTTCCAGTTATTCGAAAGGCTGAGGCTGAAGGATCGCCGGAGCCCAGCAGGTTGAGGCTGCGGTGGCCAGGAGCAGCCACTGCAATCCAGTCTGGGTAACAGAGTGAGACTCCAACTCAAAAAAAAAAAAAAAAAGAAATAAAGAAAGGGGAAGGAAAAGAGGGAGGGAGGAAACAGCGAGACTTGGTGGGCGGAGCGTGGGGTCTGGGAGAAGGAGTGCCCAGTCGTGATGACCTCGCTTCTGTCTTTGGCTCTGAGTTTTCGCGCGGAGCTCAGCCTGCTGTGGTTTGGGAGATCCTGATGATGGGAGTACCGGATGGAATTCTCGTGAACGTGTCCTGCCACAGCCACAGAAAGGGGTCCCTCCTGAGCATGAGGCAGGGTGTTGTGTGAAGGGGTGGGCGTTTGGTGCCAGTCATCTGGGGGGAGGTCTTGGGTAGGTGGAGGGGGAACCTTGTCCACATCCTAATCCCCAGAACCTAGCCCCAAAGAACCAAAGGGACTTTGCGGATGTGATTAGGTTAAGGACCTAGAGATGGGGAGGTTGGCGTGGATTATCGCCAGAGGGGGACATGGAATCACAAGGGTACTTATCAAAGGAAGGTGGGAGGTCAGAGTCAGGAGATATGACCTCAGAAGCAGAGCTTGAAGTGACGGGGCTACAAGCAAAGGAATGCAGGCTGCCTGCAGAAAACAGAAAGGGCGAGAAAGCAGGCTTTCCCCTAGAGCCCGCAGGGAATGCAGCCCTGCGGACACCTTCATTTCAGCCTCTGAGACTAACTTTGCACGTCCAACCTCCAGAACCATGAGATAATAAATGTGTGTACTTTTAAGCCACTGAGTTTGTAGTAACTTGTTACTGCAGCAGGAAACTCATACAGACGGAGTCTGTTGTAAAGAAATCAGCCGAGAGAAGCACTGGGTCCTGACCATAGCCCTGAAGCCTGAACGTCTGGAGACATGTGGTGGTGGTGTTTCCCCTTTGGGCCATCCACAGCCCAGGCACAGAGAACGACAGTAGGTGTTGTGCACTTGTATGTGAATGAGTTAAAGGTGGTAACACTGCTCAGGGGACCATGTGGGGATGGCAGCAGCCATTAGCCTGAGACACCTCCCCGCCCAAGAGAAGGTGACCTGCCTGCAAGGACCAGTCTCTGCTGTCAATGAGAGAGCCTCCAAGCACTGCCCACCCTGCAGGCTCGGGTCTTATTTCATCCAAGAAGTCATGGCCTTAGATCTGCCATCTCCACTCCTCTGACATCCTCTGTGAGGGGTAGGAGACCTAGCAGGAAAGTCCTCGGCCCCAGGGCCTGAGACATCAGGGCTGCACACCAGTCAACCTAAGGAGATAGTCAGAGCCACCAAGACCTTCAAGGGCAAATTTGGGGGCTGGCGGCTGCCCCCCACCCACCCAGGCCCAGTTTTGGACTGTAACCCTGCCAAGTCTCTCTTGCCGTCAGCTTGAACCGCCATAACACAATACCACAGACTGTGTGGCTTGAAGAACAATCTTGGAGGCTGGAAGTCCAAGAAGGTGCCAGCAGCATTGGTTTCTGTAAAAGATCACCTTCCCACTGTGCCCTCTCATGGCCTATCCTGTGTGTATGCATATCCCTGTCTTTTCCTCTTTTTTTTTTTGGTAGCAACGAGGTCTCACTATGTTACCCAGGCTGGTCTCAAATTCCTGGGCTCAAACGATCCTCCCACCTCAACCTTCCAAAACGCTGGGATTACAGGTGCGAGCCACTGTTCCCCGTCTTTTTGCTCTTCTTATAAGGCCACCAGTCACATCAGGTAGGGATTCACCTTTATCATCCATTTAACCTTAATTACCTCTTAAAAGGCCCAATCTCCAAATATGAGGGGGGACCCCCAAAAGTGGAATTTATTCATAAAAATTGTGTATTTATCCTTACATGTTTAAACTTCAGTCAACTTTAACGTACTCTGTTATCAATACACCTATCAAGATGCTTCTTCCACTGCTCAAAACCGTTTTTGAACCCTTCCATTTTGACGCCTTTTAGTGCTTCTGCCATTTTTGGCTTCACCTCTTCCACACTGGCAAAAAGTTTCCCATTGAGAACTTTTTTCATCCACGGAAACAGAAGAAAGCCACTCAGGGTGAGATCAGGTGAATAGGGAGGGTGGGGCATGGGGGTCATGCTGTTTTTGGTCAAAAACTGCTGACCACTCAACGAGGTGTGTACAGATGCACTCATAAATCACCCATCCATCATGAAATGGGCAAACACCCTGAAAGAATCTCAAAAAAAAAAAAAATTCACTGAAGACGAATGCAGCCTCTCACAGCGCTAGCTGGTGGACTGGTCTGATGGTTTCCTAGAACACTCACCTAGCTGGGGAAGCCTGTACTCCAAGGGGCCCACCCTCCAAAAAATAATTCTGGGTTTTTGGGGATCCTCCTTCATACAGTCGCTTTGCGGGCTCGGGCATCAGCCTATGGACGTGGAGAGACATGAATCAGTCCCTAGCCCCCCCTTCACTGGTCCCTGACAAATCACGGCTCTGGCTACCTCTGGTCAGCTCTCAGACTCTCCAGCAAACCCCGCTGGGCTGATAAAGGCCACATCCTATCACCCGGGGAGCCTCTGTGGTCAGGAGGCTGGTGCAGCAGACAGGGGAGGCGGCGTCGGCCCGACCCTGGCCGAAGGGACAGGCCTCCACAAGGGAGTGGCGCATGCGCGTGGGGTTTCCAGGCACCCCCGCGGCTTCCCGTTCCTCCATTCAAGCCCTGCTCCCTGCAGGGGTCTGAAGCACAGGCTGAATGGGAATCATACCTTCCGGGCTGGAAACTGGGACACCAGGCTTAACAAAAGGGTTTTGTGACGCTTGTTGGCGTAAGTAGCAGTCCGGCTGATGACGCTGGATTTCAGAATTACCAGCTTTTTTAGGACACTGCAATCAGCTGAGGGAACAATGGGGCAGAGTGTTTAAATTCAAAATCTGGTCCCTCCCAACATCTCACCAAGATAGAACTCCCCATACCTCTCACAGAGAGAAAGACAGAGACAGTGGGGTGCGGGGGGTTGGGGACGGGGCGGACAGAGAAAGAGATTGAGAGAGAGACAGAGAGACAGAGAGGGAGAGACAGAGCAAAGGAGAGACAGAGAGAGACAGGGAGAGAAAGACAGGGAGAGAGAGATAGAAAGAGAGACAGGGAGCAAGAGGGAGAGACAGAGAGGGAGAGAGATGAAAGAGAGAGGTAGAGAGAGAGAGAGAGAGATTGAGAGAGCAACAGAGAGAGGGAGAGACTGCGAAAGGGAGAGACAGAACAAGGGAGAGAGAGAGAGAAACAAAGAGAGAGTCAGAGAGAGAAAGACAGAGAGAGAGACAGAGAAAGAGAGAGACAGAGAAAAGGAGAGACAGAGAGGGAGAGAAAGAAGGAGAGAGACAGAGAAAGGGAGAGACAAAGAGAGAGGGAGACAGGGGAGAGACAGAGAGAGAAACAGAGACAGACAGAGAGATAGGAAGAAAGAGAGAGGGAGAGACAGAGAGAGAGACGAGGGGGAAACACAAAGAATGACGCACAGAGAGAGAGAATTTATTTGATAAGACCCGGACAAATGCCCGGCCTGTTTGTCTCCCAGGCCAGGGTCACCAGCTGTGTGAGAAAGATGACTGTCCCATGTTCTTCCCCATTCCTGGCTTGGGTGCCTCCGGACTTTGTTGAACCTGAGCATAAAAATAGACGACTTCCCTGTATCTGTGGGTCTTCATCCTGAAGTCTCCTGCGTATACACGTTAAGTAAATGTGTACGCCCTTTCTCCAAGTTCAGTAAGTCCCCTACCTATGAATGAGTTCTGTTCCGAGAGTGCGTGCATAAGTCCAGTTTGTTCATAAGTCCGACAAAGTCAGCCTAGGTTCCCAGCCAACACAACTGGCTGTACTGAACCAACCACATCACTGCTGTTTTTACGCTTGCTTTTGGACGTCCTGGGCTTGAAACAATACTGTACTACTGTGGCCTCCACAGTTCTGTACAGTAAAGTACACAAAAGCACGACCATTTGTAGAGGATACACGCACGTGACAGTGTACACCAAACACATGAACTAACTTACGTGACTGAATATGCAAACGCACGTTCACATCTTTGAAAGTTTGCAGCTTAAAGGTTTGTATGCAGGGGATTTACCGTAATCTGCCTTTTGCTAGCTGATTTTCCAGTGAACCTTCAAATCCTTGGTCTCTACAAGGGGTGAGGACTAATGGGCAGAGTGGGGCTGACGGACAGGCGGGAAGAGAAGACACACCCATTCCAGGTTGCCACCAAAGGCAAGGAGGATCCAGAAGTCTAAGTGGTCAGAGAAGAGAAAGAGGCTTGGGGGGCATACACACAAGTGCCCACTGACCTTTTCCAGAAAGCACTTCATGGGCTGCAGAGAGCTCCCTCTCCCAACCGAGTCCAAATAAGTCCTTGAAACCCAGTCCAAATCCATAGGCAGGCTGTTCCCAGGAATTACAGTATCTATAGGGCACCTACTGCACCCGTCAGCCAGTCCGTTCATCTGACTCTCAGGCCACAGAGCAATTTCTGAAGATCCTCAGATTCCCAATGCATTCCCTGCCTAGCTGCCGCCTAGCTGCCCTGTGCCCAGAACTCCCAGGAAATGTGTGGGCTCAGGAAAGCATTTGGAGAAAGCACTCTTTGCATATGATCTACCTCGCAGGGGGCGTGAGCCCAGGTACTGGAGCTTAAACCGAAGCATTCCTTCAGCCCAGGAGGATTCCTTACTGTCTCAGGAGCTAGGGCCAAGAGACTGGCCACCAGGGTGACTCAGAGAGTCCTGGGGACACTGACTGAAGCACAGGCATCTGGACACCCAGCTTTTCCACAATCCACTTCAGGAGTGATGTTCTCAGTGAGAAACGTGCGCATCCAGGAGCTGGTATGGGGTGGGGGATGGCTGAGACACGGTCCTGCCTGGGGAAGACCTGGCTTACCAGACTGCCCAAGAAGCAGTTCAAAGCTGCAGGCGGTGTGGCTGGCACCCATCCGCCCAGGACACTCCCTGACACGTGGGAGGCCTGTCTCCAGAAGCTCCTTGTTCCCTCTCGCGGGCCCTAAAAATAAAGCACCAAGGACACAGTTATTCTGGTCTCGGTGCTAAACAGAGCCCTGGGAAAAAGAAAGGGGCTCTCAGGTTTCATGGCCGGGGCCAGACGGGAGGGCAAGGACAAAGGTCGGGGAACAGCACCTGTGATGAAGCATCAGCCTGGGTTTTGAGGATCCCAAGGCCACCAGCCTAGAGGAGGTGGCTGGGACCACAAGGAGACCTCAAAAGGGAGGCACAATTCCACCAACCAGAATGCGTGGGCAAGTGTGGTCTGCATCTTATGCAGCCCAATCCCAGCCCTGAAACCCCACCGAGGGTCTTAGTGGACCACATCCTGGCTCCTTTCCAAGATCCCTGGATGGCACGACGGGCTGTTCTGCTGCCCTGGACGGCCAGCACTGTTCCCAAGCCCCTCAGGCACACGCATCCTTCCCTGGCTGGTTCTAGCTCAAAGTGCAATTCTAGTGTTACAGGTGATCCAGAAAGATCTGAGAGAGATGATGCCAGAGAACCAAGATTGAGAAGATATCCAGTGAGTGAGGGGCTTGAAGGCAGGGACCACTTCTTCCGTGTCTGTGTGCCTCCTGCAGGAGCTGCCATCGTGCACGGCATAGATTAGTCAATTCTATTGCTTGGTTGGCCACTGTCCCCAAGGTCGCCCAGGATGGGGAGGAGGAATGCTGCAGGCTATAAACAAGGTGTGCAAAGCTGGCATCTGAGATTCGGTCACTAGAGGGCGCTCCAGGACAAGAGCTGACTCCTAGGCCTCCCTTGCCGCAGCCTATGAGTTTAGAGAGGGATGGCTTGGAGCTTGCTTATTCGTTCAACATACAACACACACCCAGTGAACAATTCTCTGTGTCAAACACTAAGTACTACAAAGGATGCAAAGTGATTGAGAGAACGGACAGAAGCAAAAAATTACGTATCCATATTTATCTACTGTTAGCTTCTCTTCATAAAATGTTGACGTGTTTAATCTTCACACAGGGTTCCTTGCCCCATATGTGCATGGCTGGCCCCCTTTCAGGTCACTGTCAAATGTCACCTTCTCACTGAGCCTACCCTTCCCACCTCCGCACTCTCAAACCCGCTCTCCCTCCTCACTCATTCTGTGGGGTTTTTTTTTTTTTGAGTTGGAGTCTCACTCTGTCGCCCAGACCGGAGTGCAGTGGCCGCTCCCAGCCACTGCAGCCTCGACCTGCTGGGCTCCGGCGATCCTTCCGCCTCAGCCTTCCAAGTAGCTGGAACTACAGGCGCACGCTACCACGCCCGGCTAATTTTTTTGATTTATTGTAGAGGTGAGGTCTCGTCAAGTTGCCCAGGTGGGTCTCGAACCCGCGGGCTCAGGCAATCCACTCACCTCGGCCTCTCAAAGCGCTGGGATTACAGGCTGAGCCACCGAGCCTGGCTCTTGTGGGCTCTTTAACCAGCTGACATGTAATTGGCGCGTTTATTGACTCCGTTGTCTGTGTCCTCCCCACCCAGGAGATAAGTTCCCTGAGGGTGGAGGGTATGTCTGTGTGTTCGCCGATGGACACAACAGCATTTTGCACACGGTAGATCATATATTAATATCAGACAGGCAGTCTTATTAGTTCTAATTGGCCCCACGTGAACCAAGGGGCCAGGAGTCAGCCCATGAGAACTCCTGAAGTGTGAGGGCCTTTGGTGAAGGGGCCTCGTGTGCAGAGGGGTCCTATCAGAGGAGGTGACAGTTGGCCTTGAGGGAGGAGGGGCAGTTCACAGGTTAGACAAGGTAGAGAGAGGCGCCACAGGCAAAGAAACAGTGCAAGCAGTGGCTCAGAGGTGAGCCCTGCGGGGTTTGGGTGTGGCTGCCCTGGCAGAAGAACAGACCAGATGTCCCTCCGGCCTCCCAGCCCCACCTCCTCCAGGCAGCCGCTCTGGCCAGTCAGGGCCCCGGCATGACCAGGGCGGTGGGACAACCACCAGGCCATGTCCCCCTGCCTGTCCTGGACGTCCCCCTCTCCCCCTTCCAGGCGGAGTTTCCCCGCACTCCTTGCCATCTGGGGCTTGCTGACAGGGCAGCCCCTGCCACTCCCGTCTCGGTTACACTCTCCCTTCTGCTGCAGGAAGAAACAAACTGCACAGCTCGGAAAACAATCCATCATTTTGTCACAACATTTCCATTTCAAAGGGTTCCTTTCCAGGCTTCTCTCTGCCCAAACGCTTCCTCTCATTAGCATGAGAAGCACTGGCAGGAGCTGAGTGACAGGGGAGGGGGGGCAGAGAGGAGGGGCGGGGAGGAGGGCTCTCTGCCTAGGGCCTGGGCCTGTGTCTACTCAGCGGCAGGACATGCTTATGTGTGTGTGTATGTGTGTGTGTGCGCTTGTGTGCACGCTTGTGTGAATGCATACACAAGCATGCATGCATGCGTGTGTGTGGTTGTGTACACCCGTGTGTGTGCCTCTATGACTGTGTGAGCCTGAGTGCACATGTGTGTCCTTGTGTGCACGTGTTTGTGTTTGTGTGTACCCACGTATGTGCATGCATGTTTGTGGTTTGTGTGCAGCCGTGTGTGTGTCTGTGTGAGCATGCATGTGTGTCCTTATACACGCTCATAGATATGCCTGTGTGGTTGCGTGTTTGTGCTTGTGTACATCCGTGTGTGTGCTTGTGCAGGCACCCACATCTTTGTCTCTCATATTCGTGCCACATCGCAAGGCACAAGCCACCCTCTGGCACAAGCTGGGCCTCCACCGTGTGCCAGGATTCAGAGAGGGAAGACACAGGCACTGTCCACCAGCAATTCGGTGGGAGAGACAGATGTGTAAGCGAACAGTTACAACATGATAAATGCTCTTGTAAAGATCACTGCCAGCAGTGACATAGCAGAAGAGGAGGGATGTCACCTCAGAGGTGACATTTAGGCTGGTCTTGGAGAATGAGCAGTTCACAGTTAGAGAAGGTGGAAGGGCATAGCAGGCAACAGGAACACCATGAGCGGAGGCCCAGAGATGAGTCTGGGGTGTCGGGTGTGGCCGTGGTGGGAGGACAGACCACAGCTGACGCCTGTTGGGTGGATGCGATGGCCACGGAGGCTTCCTTAGCTGCCCTCCTCCTGCCTGGGTCTCACGAGCAGCCAGGCCTGGTGGGAGGCCCGGTGGCGGGTCACCGGGCCTGGTCCTGCAAGGTCCTTCCAGCCTCGCAGCTCCTCTGTGGCTCCAGAGTGCCCCTGTTGGGAGGGCTGCCGGCCCCTCCCAAGGCCTCTCCGCTCATCAGCTGGCGGAGCCCAGGGAGCTGGGCCTGGCCGCAGAGCAGAGCAGAACCTTCAAAGCCTGGTGGCAGTTCATGCATCCTCTTCATTTCTTCCACAGCCGAGGAATGCCACAGGGGCAGCAAAGGGATGGGAAGCCCTAGGTCAGCCAGGGGGTGGAGAAAACGGCCGGGGCATGTGCTGAGAAGGGGGTTGGTATGAGACTCAAGAGGAGGAGGAGGAATAGAGCAGGGTGGGGACCTCACTGATGGAATCATTCATTCATTCCACTGATGGGATGATTCATTCATTCCAAAGATGGGATCATTCATTCATTCCATCGATGGACTCATTCATTCCACTGATGGAATCATTCGTTCATGCCTATGTGATGGGGCATTCCGTGACCTGGGCACCCAAGATGTCAAAATGAGAGGTGCCCTGTGTCTGTCCCCAGGGAGCTGCAGTCTATGAAAGAGACACCCAAAGAAATCAGGGGTACAATACAAAGCCCCCTGCCTGGTCAGGAGCCACCTGAAGAGATGTGGACTGAGACCAGGTCTGAGGATGATTAAAAGTCAAACAAAGGCGTTGGCATGGGGAGAGCATTCCAGACTGAGCAGTCTCTGTAGCCAGGAGCCAGAGGTGCTGTGCTGCCCACATGAGCCCCAGGAGGGAGATGCCCCACACGCCAGCTTCTCTGTGCTCTTGCCTCCCTCTGGGGACAGGGGTTGCCCCTGGGGCCAGGTCGGCTGGGGATAAGGTGGGAGCCATTTGGTCCAAAGCTCACCTTTCTGAAAATCATCTGATTTAAACTTGCTGCGTTGAGGTTCGGGTGTTTAAAACACAATTGTTAGATGTAAAGCACTGAAATATTTAACACAATATTTGAGTTTCTTTGCTTCGGGGGCTTTTCTAAATTTTAGAATTGTGAGGTTTTACTACATAAGTGAACTGCCTGCAGGTGAGGTGTGGGCTTCTAGCGGGCCCCCTCTCCCCCGGCAGTGGACCTGGTACCCAGTGCGTGGCTGTGTCCCCCATCCCCCTCCCACCCTTGCTCCTTTCGCAGGGTCTGTCGTTCCCACCTTTATGCTTATGTGAAATATATAACACAATATTTGTAAGCCTGTTCAGTGTCTTTTTAATCTACAAGAAGCCTAAAAATAATGAAAGTGGCCCAATTCTGTCTCATTCTTGGCAAACAGGCAGCCACGGGTCCCAGATAAGAACAGCGAGGCTTCGAGAAGTCTACCAAAGCCAGACGGATTCCTGGGCTCCATGCTCGCCCGCAGCCCCATACAGTTCAAGACCCGCTCATTGCAGGTGCCGCCCTCTGTGCTTGAAGTCCTAGGACATTCTGCTGTGGCCTCTGCTCCATCCCACCCCAGGCTCCCCCTCCACTTCACCCCTGCAGTCCATCCCTGCTTCTCCCCTGCTGGAGACCACGGGCTGCCTCTCTGGTCCGGCTGGTTGCACAGTCACAGTCCCAGAAAGGCACCGCAGCCAGCGTCTCCACTGCCTGACGACCCCCATCTTGCTCATCTTTGGATACCACTGAGAAGACCCCAGGAGATGCCCCCAGGTAGCCCGTCCACAGGCTCTCATCTGCAGCTCTCGCTGGGAGAAGGAAGTCAGACTCTGCCTCCTCCCCACTCCTCCTCACAACTGACAGTCACACCTGCCACTTGTGAGACACGCTGCCTTGCTCACCTGCTCTTCAGCCCTTTCCAGGGCAAGCCCGTGATCAGGAGAAGGTAGAGGCAGAAACTAGAAAACAAGATGGTCCACCCCCTTCCCCAGGCCCTCTGAAGTCACACGACTATCAACCTCTGACTTCAGGTCCAAACGCTATATTTGGGGTGGGTGGAGTCAAGGAGGCAAGGCTAGCCATGCTGGAGAAAATAGAAGCCTGGGCTGGTTGTGGTGGCTCACGTCTGTAATCCTAGCATTTTGGGAGGCCAAGGCAAGAGGATTGCCTGAGCCGAGGAGTCCAAGACTAGCCTAGGCAACATAGTGAGATCTTGTCTTTACAAAAAATTAGCAGGGTGTGGTGGCGTGGGCCTGTAGTCCCAGCTACTCAGGAGTCTGAGGCAGAAGGATCGCCTGAACCCAGGAGTTCAAGACCAGCCTGGGCAACACAGCAAGACCTCATCTCTACGAAAAATCAAAAAATCGGCAGGGCGTGGTGGTGTGTGCCTGTAGTCCCAGCTACTCGGGAGGCTGAGGTAGAAGGATCGCCTGAGCCCAGGAGGTGGAGGCTGAGTTGAGCCATGATAGTGCCAACTGCACTCTAGCCTGAGTGACAGAATGGGACCCCGACTCAAAAAAAAAAAGAACTGAAAGAAAAGGAAAAAAAAGATAACAGAAGCTTAGTCTGCTTTTTCCCTGATAGGGAAATGACTGTCAAAGGAAGGGAGTGCAAAGAAAAAGGAAGGAGAGTTGTGGAAGCAAAAGCGTGCGGTGCCCACCAGAGCACGGTCCAGGGAGTCTACCAAGCTGACTCCAGGACTGAGATCTCCCCAGGAAGCCCGTTTACCTGCCCCCACCCAGGTACATGAGGGGCCTCAAGGCCAGGCATCACTGAGAAAAACCTCCTAAATCCACCTGAATCCCCCTTTGTGAGCCTCTAATGTTTGGACTTCCAGTGTGGTCCCTCCCCGCGAGAGCATGCAAGGCGCTGTGAGCCTGGGCATCCCCTGGGAGTCTGAACGCAGGCGACTGGGAGCCAGGTCAGTGTGCGTCCATCCTCAGCAAAGGAGCCACTCTGAGTGCAGACAGTCGAGGCTTGAGCCCCTGAGACAGGATGGGACTTGACTGCGGTTCCCCCCAGGGTGAATGGCGACCTCGGGACCCTGAGGTCTTTCCCACATGCTCTCTGCCTATCCCGTCATCCATCTCCTCCCAACAGCTGTGGGGTCCTTTCCTTCATACCACTAGCGCCTTCCTCACCAGGGTCACAGGTTCTCTTCTCAGTCCACCCCACTCAGCCCTGGCCTCTCATCACCAGCTACAAACAAGCCCTCTCCCGCGAAGGTCTCCCCTCCTGTACCAGGGTGGACAGGGAGGCAAGACATGCCTCGGTCCTCCCTGGCTTGAGCTTGAAATAGCCATTGCCCTGGAGGAAGTCTCCCCCCACCAGCTGTGTCCTCAGCCTCCCCGCCCCCCACCCCATGGCCCTGGCTCTGCCCACGCACCACCTGGCAGTCACATCCCACTCCCGCTGAGGTGCAAGGCTTAGCCCCAGTGACAGCGAGGGAAGGCAGGTTTTGCAGAAATGTGTTTATTGGTAACCATCTGCCTGAAAACCCGATCTGTGTGTGTGCGTGCATGTGTGTGTGTGTGTGTGTGTGTGTGTGTGTGTGTGTTTGGGGACAGTACGGTTTCTGGTTGGAGTGCAATCAGACAGCCTTGGCCAGCCCCACGCGGTTATTGGCCCTGTCAAAGACGCTATAGTACTCCCGGATGAAGACATCCCCCAGGATCCACTGCTGGGAATCGTTGTCACCCTGGAAACCGCTGGTGCAGAAGCCTTGGTCCTGGAAAGGTGAGGCTGAGATGAAGCTGCTTCCCAAGCCCATTCCCGGGACCTCAAGATGGGCGTTTTCAGACCCCCAGCTCCCCTCTCGTATTTAATTTTATCCTTGAAACCTCATTCCCAGGAAGCAAACAAGTAGCAGAGTCATCTCACTCTACAGATGAAGAAACTGAGATTCTAAGCATGAAGTGATTTAATCCAAGGTCACCTGGTAGGGCCCTGGAGAGCTGAGCCCTGTCCCCTGCACTGGACCTCACCCCCCTCACTTGTCCTCCCAGTCCCCTGCTTCCTGCTGTCAGCACCTACTGTCCTGAGGACCAGCCAGAACAGGCCTGGGGGCCGAGACAGGCTGCCTCATCAGTTTGG
The DNA here is from genome assembly GCA_963574415.1 of Tarsius wallacei. Classification (NCBI taxonomy): domain Eukaryota; kingdom Metazoa; phylum Chordata; class Mammalia; order Primates; family Tarsiidae; genus Tarsius; species Tarsius wallacei. The sequence continues at coordinate 18,029 of CAUYQG010068473.1, forward strand.
GGTGCTCTGGATTAGGTCAAAGCTTAAGCCAGCAAGTCAGGGGAAACAGAGGTGGGGTATCCACAAAACCCAGGTTAGCTAAGAAAACCCTAAGCAGGCCAGGTATGGTGGCTCACACCTATAATCACAGAAATTTGGGAGGCTGAGGCAGGAGGATTGCCTGAGCCCAGGAGTTCGACACCAGCTTG
>CAUYQG010068474.1:0-50633 GCA_963574415.1 Tarsius wallacei
CCCACAGAACGGGAAAAAAATATTTGCTAACTGTATATCTGACCAAGTTCTAACATCCATGATCTACAAGGAACCCAAATGTTCCAAAAGGAAAAAAAAAAAAGCAGACCCATTACAAAATGGACAAAAGATATGAATAGGCACTTCTCAAAGGAAAACATACGAGCAGCCAACAGATGCATGAAAAAATGCTCAGCCTCACTAATCATCAAATAAATGCAGATGAAAACCACACTAAGATACCACCTAACTCTAATCAGGATGGCCATCATCAATGATAACTCAAAAAACAACAGATGCTGGAGAAGACCTGGAGAAAAGGGAATGCATCTACCCTGTTGGTGGGAGTGTAAACTAGTACAACCTCTGTGGAAAACAATATGGCGATTCCTAAAAGATCTAAAAAGCAACCTTCCATATGATCCAACAATCCCCCTTCTGGAAATATATCCAGAGGAACTTAAATAATTCTTTGAAAAAGATACCTGCACACACATGGTTTATTGCAGCATTATTCACAGTAGCAAAAACATGGGACAACTGTGCTGCCCACTGAAAGTAGACTGGCTTAAAAAAAAAATGCAGTACAAATACATGATGGAGTATTACACAGCCAAAGAAGGACAAAATTATGGAATTCGCAGCAACTTGGATGGATTTAGAGTCCATTAAACTAAGTGATCTAGCAGAGAAACAAAAAAACTAGTACCACATGTTCTCACTCATAAGCGGACCCTAAACATTAATCATAATACTATAATGAAGGTATTGTCAGTAATGGGACACTGCCGGGGTGGGGGAACATAACATCAATAAGGGTACCTGATCTCAAACCAGGCAAATTGGGGGCAAAAGGGAGGCCCAAAGTTTACCTGTACGATGACCACTTATCTACTTAATCCTTAATAATACCCCACATCTTTAAAATAAAATAAAAAATTTAAAAAGAAGATACTTGCCCATTTAAAAACGAATAAAATAAAATAAAGCATTGTTACAGATATTAGATCACCTAATATGAATATATTATATCTTGAAAGACTTTTAGTAAGCACATAGTGTTATTTTGCTTGAGTTGGTGTGCATATATAAAGGTTGCTCACAACTTACTTAGGAAGTTATTACAAGAACCTGAACATCTAGCCTAAAGTGATTACAGTAAAAATGGAAAGAAAAAATTACTTTGACAAGTATGGATTGCTGTGGAAAGTGCTGGGTTTTAAATGTCTAGGGGAACAATGTATGATAAGTTACTAGCCAAGTTTTTAAACATATTTATTTAACTATAGGGACAGCATAAAGATAAACTTCAAATATTATGAGAAACCAAGTGTTCTATTCTGTATTTGTTCACTTTGAAATTTCAGTGTGCTTCTTTTTAACCAAAAATAAATGTCTTAAACATTTTTGTATTTTACAGTCATTCTAAGTATTTAGATTCTTCTCCACTACTTAGTTCCAGATAAGTTTGGACTATATTTGACATTTTAAATAAAGTTTAAGATGTGTCCTACCACTTGCATGGAAGAAATTGCAAGCACTGATGCAATAGTGTATGCAGAGAACTTGGGTTTAATCACTGAGAACATTTATCAGCTATAATTTGTATAATTTCTTATATGTGTTCTTGTGATCCTTTAAATAGTAATGAGAAGATTTAAGGAAGTATATATTGCATAAGTGAGATTATGAGAAGATATGGCCCAGAAATTTTTTTAAAGCTGCCTATCATTGCTTTAGGACTATTTCTTTTAAGCTTTGGAACTTGATCATCCCCCAAAAAGCATGCTATATCTGCACTTAGCAGTGGGCGGTGGGTATTATATTTTCAAAGTCATAAAGCATGGGAGAAACAAATAGCAATATCTGCTCTGTGCTATGTGTCAGCAGGCCTTTCTGGATCATTACGGTGATGTCTTTCCTCCCTAAATGATTTTTACAAATATAGTGATGAAGACAGATTTCTGTTATCTGTCTTCAATGGATCATAAGTTGAACTAGCACTATATTTTTTCCTGAAAATATGCACAGTTGTGACATGGTATTTAATAGTCTTAAGCTTACTGCTGCCAAAATAAACACAGCTGTAAGAAATGATGACCCTCTCATCTTCGTAACAATGAAATGGCTTCCTAATGTGCTTCCCTAACTCTGAACGTTAAGTTAATATTCCCCTGGATTTCTAAGCCCCATCCTTTCCCCTGCGGAAACCCCATGAAGAATACAGCTTTTGACCGAATGACAGAACAGAGAGGATGAAATTAGTTGCATTAAATTAGAATATGACAAAAAGCCTTTCTAAATCTTTGTCACAATGCGACATTCAAGCAACATTAAACCAAACAGTACAAGTAGACCAAGGAAGAGAATTAATATTTTGAAAAGAAATTTTGTGAACTAGATCACTTGCAAATTTGAAAGGGTCATTGATAGATAGCATGTGAGCTATTGCTTAGGGATCCTCCTTTACCAACATATGTGCAGTCTCTTCTTGTTTAATCTTTGGATATGAAATTAACTATTACAATGTTTTTTGGGAGGCTTTCTTATTCTTTTCATAAAAGCAAGTTTCCATGCTAACAGCTGCATTCAAGAGAATGATGGAGAAGAGTATAAAGAATAAGATTCACATTCCGGGTAGAGGGATGGATAGATATGTGATAAAGCAAGGACAATAAAATGATAATGGTATAATAAAAAAAAAGATTCACATTCCTATGCAGTGTTTCTTGTTTATCTAAGTATATGTATTTAAACAACATTTTGTGAATTAGCATCAAAATAAATTGTCTTCTAAAAAGAGAAGGCAAGATCATTCCTTTATTTCTCTCATAGCTTGGAATTACTTTGTTTTATTTTCTTTTTCCCAAGAAAGACCTGATTTTTTTGAAGTTTAATTTTACCACGTTGGGTGATGTGAAAATAAAAGCTTCTGATAGGGTTAATCTAGCTACATATAAGTCTACGTTGGGTACGATCATAATCTTGATCTTTGATTAGATCTGAGCTAGTAATATCTTGTGATTAATCAAAATGGGTTGCACCGCATGTAGTTCAAGTCATCTCCACAGATGGGCTAGAGAATCAGAGTTCTTTTGAATATTTGTTTTAATGCCTTCAAGGATAAAATGGCTTTGTTTTGTGTTTTTTTGGTCTTAATTTTCATTTTTGTACATTAAATCAGATTGAGTTCACCAAAAAAAATGACAAGGAAGAAATTTTGGAGTACAGTTTTGCTGGGGATCCAGAGCAGAAAAGAAGAAACTTGTTTTTTAACTGATGGTATTTTAAAAGATGCTCTGTATGTTTTTCAAAAAATAGTAAAATCTCACAAATAATTCTATTTAGTTTGAATAAAAAGCTTTATAAAAGAATATGTAAAAATATACATCAGGGAAATAATGTTGAGGTTTTTATTGTTCTCAACAACATGAAAGATTTTTCAGGATTATTGATTGGTCCTCTTCTTAGTATGCAATTCCAGTCTAATTGACATCTGATAACAAAGAGTTTGACGTTGGCAACTAAACTATCTGACATCTAACACCCAGGGCAAAGGAAGAACTCTCAGCTCTCAGATTCACATGCCCGATGTTCACTGAATGCATCTGTCAGCACAGGCAGTGAGCTGCTTTGATGGTTTTTTTCCTAAGTTCACAGATTGACTGACTAATGTTCCTGAAGGTGTCAAGAGGGCAGCTGTGGGGCTCCAAAGCTTGCATCCTGGTGCCCTGCTTGCCCTTAAGTAGTTTCATGACTTTGAAATTTGTTGATTTCTTAGGCCTCGAGAGTTTTTACCTGTAAGTATGGGGGGATTGCACTAAAGCCTTCAACGTGCCATCTAGTCTTAAACTTTGTGATCAATCAAAGCAGTGAAAAATTGCACAATACACATTGTAATATGACTTGCATATCCCAAAGTACTCACGTCCATTTACTATTTTAAGTACACTTAAGTGGTTTTAAACACTTCAAATCCCATAATGCATCATTCTCTTAAAACTTTAATGTATAATTGAAGATTTTGTAAGGGTTAAAACACTCATAGTCTTTATTTATGGAAAGACTGAAATGCCTGTATGTAAGTCAGGATTTAAAATGAGGTGAGGTTAGTTTGATTGGGTCTACACATATAAAAACACCCAGCTAATGGGAAACAAAATAATCAGTAATTGAAATATGTTGTTTACATAATTTTCAGCAAGCAGCTTGACTAGAACTTAGATTTGGCTTGTCCCATTGCACATCACCAGACATATAGTATTTAACCAAAACTATTAGACAAAACAAAGTTTAGATCTGGTTGCTAAATTTATCAGGGAGTATTTCTAACATGACTTGTGAAAGACCAATAAAATCAGGCAGCTGATCATATGGTTTTTTATCAGCAATATACCCAACTGACAATTTCACAGAACAAATTATATCAGTTTATTTAGTTTTCTAGAAATCTCTTTAGTCACAGTCTCTTCAGGTCTACAAGTGCCTACTTATGATGATGGGAAACCAAACATTCAATAAATAAAATAGGTTGTGATTTAACGGTCAAACAGCCATTCGGGTGTGTAAGACACAATTTCTTCAAAAAGTTGCTCTTCAAAAAGTTGTGAATTGAACTGTCAACCCCAGAACCATACATACTAGAGAAGCTCAGTAAACACGTCTGTGATTATATACGAATCATTGAATATGAGAATGGAAAGAAACTGTGGATTCATGCAATCCACTTCTAGACTGTATAAATAACCCACATATGTTAAAAAAAGAATGACCTTGTTTTTTATCTTTTTTTCCTTATAGGAGACCTGGTGAGCCTCCTTTGATAATAGGTTGGCTTCCTTATCTTGGAGTGGCCATTGAATTTCAAAAACATCCCTTAGATTACATAAAAACTCTTCAAAAGAAACATGGTGACATTTTCACTGTTCTTCTTGGGGGTAAGAAACTCTTTTATAAGTACCTTATATACATCATAATTTCTCTCTTGTTTAATGTCTTTGTATTTTTATCTAGGCAAAATGTGGAGTATTTGCATATTTTTGTCTTATTTCTATAACTAATGCAAAAGAAAACCATGTTTTTGAGTACAGTAGCCTTCACATTTAAAAACAAATTACAGAAACCTCTTCATGGTACCCAGGGAATCCCACTCTTCTGCCATCATCTGTCACTTTGGTTTGATTTGGCTTGGTTTTAAGAATAGTATAAACATAATTATAAGCTAGAATGTATTTTTTCAATTAATGCCCTTTCATTTGTAAGTAATTTTAGAAAATTCAGCAGATAGTTTAGAAATTCCCACACACCCCCCTCTGCCCTGATCACTGTTTCCTCAATTGTTAAGATAGTTAACATCTTATATCAGTGTGGTATATTTGTTACAGCTAATGAGCCAATATTGATATATTATTAAAAGTCTGTGGTTTACATTAGAGTCTACTCTTTGTGTTGTACAGTTCTTAGGTTTTAAAAATAATTTATAATGGCCAGTTACAGTGGCTCACACCTTATTATAGCACTTCAGGAAGCTGAGGCTAGAAGATTGCCTGAGCTCAGGAGTTTGAGACCTGGGCCACATGGCAAGACCTTGTCTCTACAATAAATTTAAAAAAAATTAACTGGGTATGATGCCACATTCCTATAATCCCAGTTACTTAGAAGACTGAGGTGGAAGGATCACCTAAGTCCAGCATGTTGAGGCTGCAGTGGCTGTGATTGTATTCCTGCACTCCAGCCTGGGTAACAGAATGAGACCCTGACTAAAAAATAAAAAAATTTACAAAAAGGTATAATGACATATATCCACCAATACAATATCATATAGAATAATGTACTGCCCTAAGAATCCTCTGTACTTTGTATGTTCCTTTTTTCTCTGCCACTGAGTCCCTTGTAACCACTGGTCTAGAATTCATTTTTCATTTTAAAATGTTAATCATGCCTCAAATTTTAATAAAATATTTACCCCCCAAAAAATCTCCAAATGAACAAAAAACAGTAACATTACTACACACCCCAAACATCCTAGAGTTAGGAGGAGAAGCTGGAATGTTCCTAGCTCACCCTTTTTTGAGGCCCAAGCTATCCAGCTTTATAGGCCATCTATTACTGAGTAGAAATCCCCCTAAAATTTAATGGGTTAAAACAACAACTGGTCTTCCCTGGGTCACTTGTGTGACTTTTGAATGGGGCCGGATGATCCAAGATGGTCTCATCACACACCTGGCTGGGCCTCCTTATCTGCATAGTCTTTCATTTTCTAGAAAAGGTCCCTACATGGCAGTTAGTGTTTCTAAGAGAGTGAAAGGAAAAGCCACGAGGTCTCTTGAGGTTTAGCCTAAGATGTTACAAAACCTCACTTACACCACATTCTATTAGTAAGAACAAGTTACAGTGCAGCCCAGATTCAAGGGCAGGGAAGAGACTCCACCTCTTCCTTGGGGGGAGTGGCAGAATACATTGGATGGGAGCACATGTAGAGAGATACAAGAAATTCATTGCAGCCATCTTTGCACGCAAACTTCCACATCAGTTTATGGTCTGGGCTAGCTCTTCCCTTTCTTTGCTTTTGTCTATCCTTCTATGCCCTGAAGGATGATCTCTACAGACTCGTTTACCCATACTCCTTTGCTCTCTGATTTCTGGTTGGCTATTGCCAGTGAGAGGCAGGAAGGGGTTGGTTCTAATTCTCTGGCTCTCATTAGGCTCTGGTAACACAGTTCACTCTCCTTCCCTCATAAGGTAATTGAAGACATCAGGTATAATCTCTTAGATCCCCATAATTTCAAAGAATATTCAATAAAACCATTTACCTGTCCCTATGACCCTTTCTTCCCACCTTCTCTGGCTAGTGCATCATGGTTCATTTTTCTCACACATGTATCTTCATTTCTTTCTTTCTTGAATTCTTATGCTAGCTTATAATCATGCTTCAGCTTTTATATTCTCCTCTAGTTACTTTCCTCTTTTTTTTCCTCATCTGTACCCAAATTTTTCAAGAGAGCCTACATTTGCTGTCTCTAGTTGCTTATCTTCTAGAGTTCTCCTAACCATAGCGAGCCTTTTGCCTTTCTGAGGTCATTCACTGGTCCACCTAACTTGATCCCTCTACTGAGTTTGACAATGCTGCTCTCTTGTTCCTTCCTGAAGTACTCTACTACTCTCTTGACACTGCCCCATCTGATTCTTTCTTCAACTCTCAGTAGTCCTTATAGATTATTTTTATGCATGCCTCTTTCTTAGTTCTAATCAGCCTTGGAACTTTATGTTCTATTCCTAAGCAGCCAGTAATTTTTCTGCCTGTAACTACTTTGCCAATGGTTAGAGGCAACTTTTGGTACATACAGTGACTTGATTTCTGTGCTACCATTTTAATGCAATATTTGAGAAAGAAAAAAATCCAATTGGATGAAATCATCAGCATGACAGGTCTCCCATGAAGAGACAATATTTGTTTCATCACTACTTACTCCCTTTGCCTAGCCCTGGCAAGTCTCTTCCAACAATAATTGTATGCACTTTGATTTTAGAAAAATGGAAATGAAAAAAAAAAAACAAAAAAACACATCTTAGAAATAGAGGGATTGCAGTATTTAACATAATCTCCTCAGGGATCCCCAAGATTGGGTCTTCACCTATCTCTCTAGCCCAGTCTCGTTATTACTTGTCTTGTGCTTAATACACCACTAATGCACCATGTTGTCTGACAGCTTTTTCTCATACATTGTGCCCTTTTGTGCTCCTGGTTTTTTTCTTGCTGTTTTTTCTTCCGGAATATTGTTCTTCACCTGACTGACATGGATTCATCTTTTAAGACCATAGTCACAGAGTACTTTCTCTGATAAACCTTTGTTGATCACCTCCTCCTATATTTGGTACATTTTCTCTGGGGTCCAATTATTCCTAGTATCACTTCTGTCAGCGTATTTAATAAATTGTGAATTTATTGCTAATTCACTTGTCTGTCTCCCTTCATTATTCTGTTAGCTCCTCTATTACCAGCATTTAGTCTAGAGCTCAGCACTCATTGATTGACGACAAATATCTGATGGGAAAACACCTAATTCTTTGGAGCTGATGATATATTAGAATATCATGCAAATAAAGACCAGAATTGTTGCTCCTCTTCTAAGTGAGTCTTGGGCTTCATGATACCAAAACTATATCCTTCACTTAAAAAAAAATTCCTTTCTACTCTAAATAATGAACAGTTATTTCTAAAGAGTAGATGAATTTCAATTTTTAGTTTTCAATACGTTGTTCAAAAATAGCCTAAGATAATAAGCAGAAACTTGTGGCAAATTTAAATAACTTTACTCACTTTCCAAAAAATAATCCATTTCTGCTGGCACTTGATGTCCTAATCTTAGATACTGAGAAGCTTGCTGGATTTCAAATGGCTAAATAATTTGACCAAGGTTATGTTGTTTAAGTCAACAGTAGACAACCGTAGTTGAATGTACACTATACTTTCTCCTTTCACTTCTCACTAGAGCTTGAATAAATTCCTGTCAAGAAATCCTGTTAATGTATATGGTCTAATGATCAGTTTGCAAAGTAGCTCATTTAGAAAATGTGAAATGAAGAACAAAGTCTTCCACTCTTGTCTCATAATGTGATTTCAGGGAGTGTATGTTCTTGCATGATGAGCAAATGATTGTCATCCCCAAAAGTCTCAAGGGACACAGATGTCATCTTAATAAAGAAATTAAAAGGTACATCTTTTCATGAGAAACCATGTAAATTCGTGACCTGTCGCAGAAAATAGTTCTCTAATTGGTTTTGTGTGGTGGTGCAGTGGAATCGTTTTCCCTAGATGTCACCCCAGCAAAGCACCACTGTACATCATTGTCAGCAGCTAGTGAAATCTCCCTAATAAGAGAGGGGTATGTACATGTGGTCATCTTCATAAAATAGAAAGTTAGCGCACATTTCACTCTCCCAACTGATATTTTCAGCTTGAGATTTTAAAAAAATTCTACTGAAAATCCAGTCTTCTAATTATGGGACTTTATAAAATTCATAGTTGTTTCATATTTTTTTGACTGGGCATTTCTATTCTAAGCAGCCAAATAGTTGTCCTGAATTTCCATGGCTATGTCTCTATATCGCTCCAAGTATCAGAAATAAAAAAAAAAAAACATGAACATTAAATTCATAATGATTCAGATGTTAAATTTCTTGTGTATAAGACATCAGGGTAAATGACAACACTTTAAAAAATACATTTACTGACATACTTTTAATCATGTAGCTTTACCGTCCTAAAGAAGCAATTTTGAAGGAAGTGAAAAGGGTATTGAGTTGGTAAATGATACTGTGTAGGTTATACAGGAATGCTCGTGTTAATACTGTAAAGCCTATTCAGGTCCCAAAAAAGGGAAGAGAATGAAATGATTGGCAAGGAAGACATCAAAAATTTTGATCTCATTTCAAATGTACTGCCTCAAGAATATCTTATATTGTTGTCTTGTTGTTTTCTTTTGGTTTTTTTGGAGGAGGTTGCTGGATTTTTTTTTTTTTTTTTTTGCAGATGTAGGCTCTATTTTTACACTTATATTTTAGACAAATGCAGACTGAAATTCTTTAAATCAATATTTCATATTAAGTGCAGACAGAATTTTCTCTTTCGAAAATATGGCAAAGGATGTTGTTTCTACCTTGTGATCTTTGTGAACTAGGTAACATGCCTGCTGACAGTGGGCATTCATTTACATAAAATCACACTGGAGCAAAAGTTAATTTTGGTCCAAGAATACATGACATTCAGAATACCTTTTCAGGAGATTTCCTTTGTTAAGAAATTTAAATTCATTTTATGAATGTATATGAGTTTTCCTAAATGTCTGATTAAAGATCACAAAGAAACTCTGGTTTTGCATCTCACATTAGCAGATGGTGGACAGATGGTTTAAATTAATATTAATTTTGGAAAACTTAGCTTAAATTGTTTATACTGAAGATTAAAAGTTGGAAAGCCAGCTAACATCTCCAGGGTTATTAGTACTTCCAAACCCACTTGAAAAGTAAAATCCAGAAAATCAAAACCTCTACTTCTAAAGCAATCCACATCTCAGTAAAAAAGATAGTAGATAATAGACAATGCCTTGATGTTGAAGAAAATTAAAATAAGAATGCGAATAAGAAAATACAGATTCTAGAGTGAAAAGAGCCTTGAAAAGAGTGAGGATTTTATCTACAAACAAATTGCTTTAAACTAGTTGGTAATGATGCTGATGAAGAACCTATATATAAACAACTGCTTATTTAAAAAAATTTATTAGTAGTTTGTTGCTAACCAGAATCATTTTTTTCACATTCAGCTTTTATTTCTTTTATTTTATTTAGCCTCTTCGTTTCTTCCCATATCCTCACCTCAAGGAGGTGGGGGTAGGAGGGAGGGAGAGAGAGAAAATAGATTAGTGTAGTTGTAATAAATTGTAGACAAAACAGAAGCTCCAACATGCGTACAGTCTTTAATAGGTCCAAAACAAAAACAAAAACAAAACAAAAAACCACACAGGTATTTCATACTGTCACAGCTAAATAATTTTTGTCTTAAATTTAAAGGAATATAGACAATTGGTAGGAAAAAATTCTAAATATTCTCTAAAGTTTGTATGTTTTACAAACTAAATCTTTCTTACACTCTATGAGTTTTAGGGAATAATTTGAAATAACTCTAAAGATATTTAGCAAAATCCCTTCATTCAGTGAAAGGAGGAAACTATGAATCACCACCTGTGAAAATACACGCTTTGCCTAAAATTATATCTTTTGCAAAATAAGAGAATTGACTTTTTTTTTTCAATTATTTGTCAGGCAGATGCTGGCAATTTTAATTAAGCCGCTATGGTAAAACAGGTGTCATAAAATATGCCCAAACCCAATTGAGTCCTTTTTGCTCACACCAGAGTAAAAATAAATAAATACATGAATCCAGTTTACTTCATAGAAGACAGTTTTGGGACCTGACAAGAATGAGTAGTCACTTCTAGTTTTACCTACAATCCTAGATTCACTCAATTATTGAATGAATCAAGGAAAGTGGAGTGAATAAAATTCAAGTCATATAAATAATATTTAGAAAAAAAACTCACAACACATGTATATTCATGTATACTAAAAAGCTATGTTTTCAAATTTTAAAACAAAAACATTTATCTATTTTGTACCAAATAGATGATGTCATCTGAGTAGCCTTAAATAGCATATGTTGTTCCTCTAAGAAAGCTATACATACACAGAAACATTAACCCGTAGAAATAATGAAGCAAAGATAATAAATAGTAAGATATTAAAGTTATTAGGATCATCTAAAGTGTATGTCTGTTCTAGACAGGAAAGACTTGTTAAATGCCATTATTGAATACTGTCTGCATAATATTTCTAATTTGAAGTAATATTAAAATAGCACTCTAGTGAGAAGAAACCAGCACTGTGTGAGGAAAAGAACAGTGCATGGGGAGTAACTTCTTCTCCAGGCTCTGCCACTAAAATGGTGGCATAAACTTGAACCTTAATCTTTCTTGACTTTCTTCAGCTTTCTCAACAGAAAAATGCAGTGATTGAGCTAGGAACGCTCCAAAGTCCCTGCTAATTTTGAGAGACAGATCTTACCATGACTGTGTTCCTCAAGGTACCTCTTCATTGTAAGAATCACTTGAGGACATTATCAAACATAGAGACTTGTAGGTCCCACCTGCAAGCCTTATGAATTAGAATCTTCTAGGAATTGCTGTGTTTAACAAGCTCCCCAGGTTTTTTTAATCAGAAAAGTTTGGAAAAGATAAATGATAAAATAAAAGAAAAATGTCTTCAAGAAACCCTTGCTGATGACTTTAGGCAGGCGAATGCAAACTCCACTTTCTGCTTCCCTGATACCATGTTCCACCTGTGCCATGTCACTATACATAGGGATGCAATAATTTATTTACATCATTATATTTCAAGAGGAAAGAGACCCAACCAAGTGTATGGATCTCAGTAAATGTTGTAAACGAATGCCTGAATGAATGAATAAATGAATGGGCTGTAGTGTGGAATCCTGTGTTAGTCAGAAGTCAGTATGTGACTTTCGACATATTACGAAAATCCCTTAGCCACTATTTTATCAACCGTAAAAGTAAAAATGCTGGCATTTGTGGTTTTTTCTAGTATTGAATTAGACGTTTATTTGTGAGTAAACCTGCTTCATACCACATGGTCATTTCTTTGCATTAAAACTATTGTATTCGTAAAAAACTAAGATGACACCTGAGTATGAAAATGCCCATTAGGAACTGTAAATAATCAGAAATGGAATGGCATGTTACTGATTTGTTTTGCTGTTTTCTGTTTGTGTTGGGGAAAAACATGTGTTTAAGTCAAGGGACTGTGAGAATATTTAAAGGATATTTAAAATGTTCGAGCACTTTAGTTAAAATAAAAATTGAAAGAGTAAACTATCTTCATAAAGATCATTAAGAACTTAAGGATATTTATCATCAAGCTTAAGAGTTTTTTCCCACCATCTTCTATTTTCAAAGGAAACATGGGATACACCTTTGAATCAAATGGATTTTTATTAAACTTCGTGCTTCAGTTATTAGGGGCTTTCTAATTTTGAGTAAAATATTTTGTAACTTAAGAAGTTTTTTTTTGTTTGTTTTACTACCAAACTCATATTCTCTCTCTCTCTCTTTTTTTTTAAGGGAAGTACATAACATTTATCCTGGACCCTTTCCAGTACCAGTTAGTGACAAAAAATCACAAACAATTAAGCTTTCGAGCATTTAGTAATCAATTATTAACGAAAACATTTTCTATCACTCAATTGTCAAGAAATGATGACATGAACGATGAGCTTCATGGCTGCTATCAACTTTTGCGAGGCAAGTCTTTGGACATACTCCTGGAAAGCCTGATACAGAATCTGAAACAAGTATTTGAACCCAAACTGTTAAAAACCACAAGTTGGGACAAGGCACAATTGTGTACATTCTGCAGCTCTATAATATTTGAGATCACATTTACAACCATATATGGAAAAGTTCTTGCTGGAGACAGGAAAAAATATATTAGTGAACTAAGAGACGATTTTTTAACATTTGATGACAAGTTTTCATATTTAATATCCAACATACCCATTGAACTTCTAGGAAATGTCAAGTCTATTCGAGAGAAAATCATAAAACGCTTGTCATCAGAAAACTTATCCAAGATGCAAGGATGGTCAGAAGTTGTTCAAATGAGGCAAGATATCCTGGAGAAATACTATGCGCGTGAAGACTTTGAAATAGGAGGTAAGAAACTTCTGAATGAGTACTTGCCTAAAATAAAATAATTTACAATAGACCTTTGAAATAAAAAGACAAAATGGCGACCTTGAAAATTTTTATGCTCTTTCTAATTGGCTAATGATAAAATGTTTTACTCTGAAACAACCCTCTGTGATAATTGATTTTTTTTTTTTTTTTTTTTTTTGCTGAGGTGGTAAAACAAGATACTTAATGGTGATAATGAGAAAGAGTATAACTAAGCTGCATTTACTCCTCTTATCTCATTCTCCACCTCCCCGCCCCCCCCCACACACATTACATTTTAAACTATTCTCATTAAGCAGAAAATTAGACTTCAGAAGCCTATTGGTTCTCATTAGCATGCACTGATCCTTGGCTGGGTCTGTGTCCTAACATCTTTTAATTAGCACACTGCAAATCTAATCAGTGTAATAAACGCTATTAATCTTCCTTTTCACTTATTTTCTCCCAGCACATCATTTAGGCTTTCTCTGGGCCTCTGTGGCAAACACTATTCCAACTATGTTCTGGGCAATGTATTATCTTCTGCGGCACCCAGAAGCTATGGCAGCAGTGCATGACGAAATTGACCGTTTGCTGCAGTCAACAGGTCAAAAGAAAGGGTCTGGATTTCCCATCTACCTCACCAGAGAACAATTGGACAGCCTGCTCTGCCTAGGTAATTTATTTTTATCTGTTATGAAGAAAAGAAGGTACCTCTCTGCAAACTCAGTTTATCACTCATAGCTGTTTACCAAGAGGTAGAGGACACAGCTGCCTAATTGACATAATAACACCCATTTACATCAATTATAAATTATGTAGTTTATAACCGTAGATCCTCTCATTGCATGTAAACATTAAGGCCTAGGTAATTAACTATGCAAGGTATGCAAAAGGCTAAACCAAAGCTTTGCAATTATTTGAAAAAAAGTTTATGCCTATTAAGTCATTTGATTCTGAGCATCTGTTGGTGTGCTAATGCTTTCCAAACACTGCTGCACTATCTTGTCAAGAAGTATTTGGGGAGTGAAAAAGAAAGTATGTCAGAAAGACACCTTATGTGCAAAATGTATTTATTTTTCTTAAAATGGTTGTCTATATTTTCAGGCACAGGTTGCGTGATTCTTAAAAATGTAGAAAAATGCTTTCCATTGGAAGTCATGACTTGTAAACACAGTCAAAAAAACAAAAACAAAAAAAAGGAGGAAAAAAGAAACAAAAACAAGAGAAGGAAAAGAGGGGAAGAAAGAAGAGAGAAAGAAATAGAAAGAAAAGAAAAACAACTATAACTAATTCATGTGAAATGTTGATATTTTATAAAATAATTACTGACTCATGAGATATACATGGTCAGTATTTCAAATATGTTTGAGGTTGGTAGTGACTAATAATGTTTTTCTATTTCTACGTAGGCCTGTACCTCAGTGACAGGCACTTTTGATCACAGCTGATTGCATTCCTCTTTTCTGATTTTGAGAAGGCTCTTCCAAAAGAGCCTTCTCCCAAAGTTAAATTCCATATCGATGAGTTATTCTCTATTACTTCTGCTTCACATTTCATCCAGCAGTGTCATTTAGAGTACAATATTCCAAGTACCTTTAGACAAATGCAGAAATAAGTGTTTATATATTTGTTTCTTCACTTCTTTGACAATGTAGGCAAGTATTTTAACCTATGATGCCTTCAGTTTTTTTTTTATTTTTTAAATATGATCCAGGTTCTTAGATGGGAAATTTTTGGAATAAAGGCCTTCCCAGTCTTGGTCAGTGTTGACCACCAGTGGGCACTGTAAAGAATTCCCCAAATGTTCTAGAAATTGTTCCCACTGATCAAGCTGAGACCTGTGCAACACCAGAAAGCATGTCTTGTACTGGCAGTCGATTAGGAAAAATGTGTCACCTGGTAATGTGCTGTCTTTAGTATATGCTTTCAAAGTAATTTTAAATTTGCTTTGAGGAAGAATATATTCCAACATTATTAAAATACAATTTTCTTTTATTTTTCTTTGCAGAATTATTGGGGGACCAATACAAAAAAAGGTCAAAGTTTGGGTAGTTACCTCTCCTTGGATACACAGTATTTTCTGTGTAAAAGATTTATAATTTCTTTGAAGATCTAGGTTTCATTTTCCATATATTCAAGTAATTTCTATTGTATTTTATGAATAAGATGATGCATACTGGGAAGTAATGCAAATAAACTTCAAGGAATATGTGTTTGTATTCTATGCACAGTTATTAGTCTTAAATTTTGTTGTAATTCATCAACTCTGTTTTTACTCTGAATTTCTTGCTGTTGAAAGAAAAGATCATTTTAAAATTTCAGTACCAAGGCAGAAACATTTAAATGTTTTAGATCAGAAGAAATGGCAAATAATCTGAATCCATTTACGCTCACAGCTAGAGCTAGAGATCCCTCTGGCTTGGATCCCTCATAAATGTACAGCTCTCCTATGATTAACAAATGAATAACAGCAACCAAAATTCCAAGCAAATTTGGATCCACCTGGATAAAGGCAGTACTCTCAGAAAAGAAGTTTCATCACAACCTCGGTTACCAGCGGAGGCCAGTGTAATTCATTACCAGAATTTAAAATGATGGAGCCAATTGTGATCTAGAAAATAGTGTGAATTTTTCTTTCACAATGCAGATCAAAGTTTTATATGAATTAGTTACACAACATATAACCTCTGTAGATAGTCATAGCTCAATTGTATTTCTCTACAGTAAAAGAGCATGAACTGTATGTGGAAAGGCAAGATTTATACAATATTTGCAATGTACCACATGGCATGAGTGTATGTGCTCACCCTTCTCATCTTAAGGAAAAAGTTCTCCATATTTTAAATACAATTATCTTTTTTTACTTTTGAATTTCTATCATTATAAGAAACAAGATCACAATGATAAAATGAAAACTGCATTTTTTACCAGGAAGGAGAATTTTGGTACTGTTACAGCAAAGGGAAAGGAGAATCTTCTTTTGACAGAGATTTTACATGTCAGCACACTTTGATTATAAAACAGGGTTGAAAAGAAACGTTAGACTGCCATAGTCTGTTTAAGTAATTCACAGCAATCATCTGTTGTAAGAGATTATGATAGATGTGTGCTTTTTTCCAATGCTCTTGAGAATCTTTCTTTAAAGCCATTCTCCTCTTTTATTTTAGACAAAGAAGACTTTATTTTTTTATATATCTTATTAAATAAATATTCTGCTTATCATGGCCTCATTAAAATTCTTTGTTTATTAATGTTTAGTAACGATCTCTACAGTTAAATTTAAATAAAAATTTAAAATAACTTAGTAGAGATAATAAGGTTCGGGTGACTATAACTTGGGACCTGAATCTCAACAGGAAAAGCTGCTGACAGAATGGAAGTTTGAGAAACTCCAAGAGAAAAGTAAAAATTTTTCAGTTATCCTAGAAAAAAGAAAAACTGGGGTGTAAGCAGGATTTAGAACTGCAGAGTTTAGATGTGAGAAATAGAAAAGTATAAAAAATAATTTAGGGAGACAAAGAAAGGAAAAAAAGATAATACAAGGGGAAAAAACTCTCAAAATTGGAATTTTGATAAGTCAATAGTAAATAATTTTGGTGAATACTATGTCTTATGGTTTACCTGAATAACATGAATAAATAGCTTCATCTAGTGGCACAGAGTTTAGGCTTAATAAATGTTATCTATTGTTATCACCAAAATGATATTTAACCTCTATGACATCCCTATGAAGTTTATATTGTTTTCTTTATTTTCAATTGTTTATGAACATCATACTCAAGTCAACCTTACCCCACAGAGATGTTCTTTCTATGTATCATTCATGAAAAGAACAATATTATAGTAAGAACGTAAGGCAAGATGTATGGCTCCTGAATGGCTCAGGTGAATATCAGCACCTAATTTTGTTCAATACATATCCTGAAATTGAGGAAGGTTGCAAACATGGTCCAAGTGAGGGGATGTCCTAAAACTAGAGTTGGGCAAAATCTGTAATACTTTTTTAAAAAGAGAATATTATAGATTATAATAACTCTAGAAATATCTATTTGGAGTGAGTCCCCATCAAAATTCTATTAAAGATTTGAAGCTGATTGTGAGTAGTGGGGGGGGGTAGTGAATCCGAAAAGAAAAAAATACGGGTCCTTTAGTAACAAATAATAATGATCCTTAGACACAGACCATGTTAAATCTACTAATGATTTCAATATTTCAAAACAATTGTATAGATTTATATTATTTAATGTTATCGTCACCAAGTTACTCTGGAGGACTGTGGCAGCTTTTATTTTGTCATTATTTTCAGAGATGAGAAAATTTTCAAGGTACTAAATAACTTGCCTAAGATGACAAAGATGATAAAGGAGAAAAATAGGACTTTAATTTGGGTATTCTTACCAAATCCACACTTTTTCCCTCAGATCTGTCAACAGTCTTTGGGATCCTTTATCATTGTCCTAATTGAGAGAGGAAAGGGATTCTTTATATATCAATTCTACAAAGCCAGCCATGATATCATATCAAGGTCAGAAAATATGGGACAGATGATGAAATAGTTGACTGAATTTTTAACTTCAAGCTAAGATGTTATGAATGATAATATTAATAATTATTATTTGACTATGTGCCAGGCACTGTATTAAGAGTTTTATGCATAATAAGTTATTTAATTCTCAGGTATTATATTCATTTAATTACTGGATAACAAGGTTCAGAAAGACTACTTAACCAACTCAAATCAGACAATTGTGGCAGAGTCAGAAATAGTTGCCAGGTCTGACTGACCTCAGTGCCTACTCATAACAACTGTCACTTCAGACAAAAATGCCCTAGAAATGAGCCAGAGACCTTGGCCATTATTTTATACAAGCTAGTTATCACTGATTCACAAATGCAGTTGGATGTAGAGAGTGAGGAGAGGACTAGACGTTCACATTAGAAGCTTGCGGGGTTTTTAAAAAAATAGAAATAATCTCTTAAAATTTTAGAAAACAGTTTTAGATTTACAGAAAAATTGCAAAGATAGTAGAGAGGGCTCCTATATACCCCTCACATATTCTCCCTTATTAACATCTTACATTATCACAGTACATGTGTCACAATTATGGGTGTTCTTTTGAAAAAAATCCTTCAATATCATACAATAGTATTTGAGAACGTAAACCTTTACGTAACTCAGACAATAGTGAAGTTCAACAACATCCTCTCTTCTCATGGGGGAATATAGAGGAGATATAGCTTCATGTAACTTGTAGCTGGAGAAGGGAAGAGAAGCCTCTTACACAAAAAGTTACATCAGAAACTCAGGGATGTAGTGTGATTTTATATGTGATATAAGGAAACACTGGCTAAAAAGTGAAAAATACTAATTTTAGTGTTCATTAAATTTTCAGCTCAGCACAAAGTTAAGGAGGTTAAATAATATAATGAACAATTGAAACAGAATCTGAAAGGGTTGAAAAAGAACTTTAATGGAAATGCAAATTTTTGTATTTAGATCTAAAATTTAGCTGTGTAAGAATAGGATGAGAAATGTGTGGATCAGCAGAAAAGGGATTAAAGCTGGATTCTCAGCCTTGATTGTTCCTTGGAATCATCTGGGGGGGCTTTACAAACCACTCAGACCTGGTCCCATCCTAGAGACTCTGATTTTATTGGTCGGGGTGCAGGCTGTTGGCTTTAAAAGTTCCCCAGATGATTCTAATGTACAGTCAAGATCCAAAACCTCTAATTGTAAGGTTTTAGTTAATACAGCCATTCTGTTTCCATTGGCTAGTATGGCGCTTTTAAAAAAATGCAATTTGGGGTGATTCTAATAGGCAGCCAAGGTTGCTGATAAACTCTGGGATATCAGAACGTTTAAAACAAGTTGGTGGTGATATTATTTCAAAAATCTATTGCTCATCTGCCTGCAGGAAATAGTAATAGAAGTATGGTATCAAGCACATAGAAAATGATAGTTCTCTACTTTTTCAATGAAAATAGGACACACTCACTTCTGCCACATTTTAAGAGGTACATTGACTCATTGAATTCATTTGGTATGGCAAAAGATTGAACATCATATCGTCTCTGACATACAATTAGAAAAAGGCATGATAGTTGTCTTTACATATTTTTAAAAGGACTGTTATGTGGAAGAGGAATTAGGGTTTTTTTTTTTTGCCTGTGTGTTTTATAAAGAGTGGAAATTAAAAGGAGGAAATTTAATTGCAATATGAAAAATAGCTTTCTAATAAAATGGACCTTCTGAATGCCAGTGTTGGAGCTATCCAATCAGAAATTGTGCAATATCAAATTACTAAGAGAGTAGATTTTAAGTGTTCTCACCACAGATAGATAATGAGCATGTGAGGCAATACGTATATTAATTAGGTTGATTTAGCCAGTCCACAATGTATGCATATTTCAGAACATCTAGTTGTACACCATAAGTACATACAATTTTTCACAGTTTAAAAAATAAATAAAAGAAATTGTACAATTCTTCATTAGGCTCTTGGAACATTTTTGTTTATATGTACCTTCTACACTTTTACTACCTAGATTGCAGTGTCCATGAAAGTCAAATCCATATGTGTTCCCCTTTCCCTCCAGTAACAATGGTCCAGTTCTTTAATCAGAATAGTATCTTTTTTTTTTTTTTTGAGTTGGAGTCTCACTCTGTCGCCCAGACTGGAGTGCAGTGTCCGCTCCCGGCCATCGCAGCCTCGACCTGCTGGGCTCTGGCGATCCTTCCGCCTCAGCCTTCCAAGTAGCTGGAACTACAGGCGCGCGCTACCACGCTCGGCTGATTTTTTGATTTATTGTAGAGATGAGGTCTCGCCAAGTTGCCCAGGTGGGTCTCGAACCCGCGGGCTCAGTCAATCCACTCACCTCAGCCTCCCAAGGCGCGGGATTACAGGCTGAGCCACCAAGCCCGGCTCAGAATAGTATCTTAATGAGTGTTTATTAAGTGTATGAATGTTTGCTTTATATTTCCATATATTAGCAGTAAACTAAAGACTGTGTATGCAATGCAGATTGGAGGTAGGCATTTGTACCAATTCAGACTTATTTTTAACTTCACTTAATGTATATAATTGTTGAGACAAAGATTAGTGATTTTTGCTTCAAATGATATGATTTTCTTATATACCTTCTCACTTGTCTCAAAGACAGTTGTGTAGAAACACACACACACACACACACACACATTGTGAGCCTCACTCTATTTCATTACACCATCTAGAACACACCATCTGCATATCCAACACCTCTCCCCCTTTCTCGTTCACCTTCTCTTTGAGACCCCCCCCCAAGTGTTGAGCCCCAGCGACTGCAGCAGAGCCTGGCTGTTCATTTTACTCCATCCATTGCTGCTATCCACTGATCACCATGGCTAATCAGATGGCATGCCAGCCTGCACCAATCATTAAGATGACCCAAATTAACAGCCTGGCCATGTCACAGTACATTCATTCCACATATACAGACATGGCCTAAGTGTGAGGCAGAAACCCGGATGTGCTTATTTGTTTTTACGTTGTAACATGCATTATCGATCATCATGAGCTGCGTTAGCGCTTTAAATATGCAAATGAGAATCATCTGTCAATTATTACAGCTAGAACTGAGATCTGAGGGCAAAAGAAAATATATATGCCTTTTTTAAAACCAGTATTTCCTTTCATTTGTCATTTTTCTTCACAGTTGCGTTGTAAAGCATCGTAGCTCAAGACATCCCCCAGTTTTTTACCTAGAAGGAATATTTAATCAGAATTATTTTATATCCTGAAAAGAGACACAAGTCTTCCCTAGCCAGGTGAAGAAAGTAGTGCAGGTTTGGAATTGTGAGGTCATAATGAGGATTTTGTAATTTAATTTTCTAGTGTATACAGGTCAGTATTGCTCAGTTCTTAATAAATCACAGGCATCCTTATCTTAATCACAGTAGCAGTGCTTGGCACGTTGCAGTGCCTGGGGTAAATTGTATCCCCAAATATTAGCATTCTTGATAGCCATTTTTTGACAATGCATTCTAATAACTAGAGGATCCTATTACCTGCTAAATGTTAGTATAAATTAACAACCATTATGCACAATAAGTTTTATAAAACATTTACAGATAGAGATCATCTTTAATTAAAATTAACTTCCATATGAAAGCCAAGTGCACTAATGATTCACAATGACCTTTTCTTACCTGCAGTCCCCTGTTTTGGCTGGATGATTGACAGCTTGCTGTTTGGCTACCATGTTGAATTTCAGCTGACAAGACTTTTCATTTTAACTCAATTTGCCCGCCTATCACAAGCTGGTGGCAGGCCAGACCCAAGTCACCCAGCTTTGCCTCAGCAGCTTGCTCTAGTTCTCATTAGTACGCATTTATTCAGTGGAAATTGGAAGACAAATGCTTGAAGGCATGTGAACTAAGTATAGCAAATTAGGTTTAAAGACTGAATATTTATAAGTATATGGAAAGTTTTTTTTTTTTTTTTTAATTCTAGAGCGAATTGAGAACTGAGTGCTAGCTTTGGTATAAAAGAAATGAAGATAGAAGGGGGGATTCTAAGAATAACAATACTATAAGCTTTTTTATTTCCATTTTAGAAATATGTAAAATCTCTCTGACAACACCTTATCAAATAGAAACCTGGCTTCTCTTTCATGGAGTGCTTGCACGATGAAGTTTAGCACCTCACGTGTGAGAAGGGGGGAAAAAAATGAGGGTCATGTTCATTTGTTGCTTGGTTATCCCTTGGTATGTTTTAAATTGCCTTGTTTGTTCGGCACTAGCACAGAAACAGATGTTGCTCCACCGTGCAGGATAATTTACTGTACCTCCTGGTGCAGCATGGAAGTCCTCCCAGGGCCCAGCTGGTCTGTCAGTGGCACTGGCTGGTGTCTGCTCAACTATGACAACTACAAGTAGAGGCTGCAATTTTTTTTATTGTGCAGTTGTCATTCTTCTCAACATATAGCTCTGCCCGCAATCGTATTGGGGCTGGTGGAAAAGCTGCTGGCTTTTGTGTCTGTGTTGTTCGCAGAGCCACATAAGCTCGACTCCCCATTGTTGATAATAACGCAACTCATTACTTTTGTCATCTAATGATTATCGGCATGATCGCTCAGAGCAAGAGCCAACCTCATCTCGCACACATAACTGGTACTGGAAGGTAAAACAGATTTGTCACTTACGATCTGACCGCTAAGCCACACTTTGCGCTCCATTATCGTGATTAACTTCTGCATAAGATATGCTTGCCCAGTTGTCATCTGTGATACTGCGGTGGGCGCAAGCTGCCATGCTTCCCGAGAGCACATCAACCAATCAGATGTGACCATGTTATTTGGACTGCTATGTGGCTGTCCTGTCACAGCAACCACCCCACAATTATTTTGCTTTTGTGTTTCTTCTTCCCACACCCCTACTGGACTTGTTGGGTGAACAGCACTGCTGCATATGTCAGCTACCATTTCACACCACAAGCTAAAACGATGCTGCGCTAGTCTTGATCCAACAGAGCCAGCAGCAGTACATGGGAGGCCAATCCTTGCTTTTCACCATAGAAATGTTGGTCCTTGGTGTCCTGCCAGCTGAAATCCGTCGTGTCAGGTGCCTTGTGGCTATCTGCGGTAAAGTCCATGCTCCAAAACCAAAGTTCTTTTCTGGCCTCATCACCAACAAACCGATTTGACTCTGCCTGATTATAATAACGAAGGCAGTCCAAGAGAATATGCACAGCCTCACTGTACGTCACATTGAATCACCACACTGGCCACACAAAGCTGACCGCAGCCTCATTTCTTTAGACAAATGCATGCTTAAGGAAAAACCTCCTGGGAGAAGGCACCCAAAGCTACTCGATATCCCCATGCAAGCTGTGCGTAGATTTAAATTTCACTGAAATAACATTTATTTTTGTTTTTTGGCTGATGCAAGTCTCCCTGATGGGCTTGCCTTTAATAATCTAATAATTGGGTACTCTGTGTTTCAGAGCTTTGCTGAACACTGAGAAACTGGGCTGTGTGTGCGTGTGTGTGTGATTTCTAAATTGCAAGTCATAAACACACCATTTGTTATCATGTGAAGGGGGAAAAAAACTCCATTTGGAGCCTTTTTCACATTGCTGATTAGAAAGAATCAAGCTTTATATTCTAGGACCCATTCACGCTGGTGGAAACATAGTCAGTTTTGATTATGAAGGAAGAGATGCAGACCTAGACAGGAGCTACACGCTGATATGCATGCTATCAGAATGATTTATGCAAATTATGCATATTATTCCCAAAGGAATTCCGCCTCAAACTGCCAGGATAAATTGCCGGAAATTAGCCATAAAATCTGTCGTGCTAGGAGCAAAAGGTGAAGGCCACTGGGAAAGCAAGGACATTCGGCTTCTGGAATCTTCCAGGATATGATGGTGGCTATTATTCTCCCAGGATGCTGAGGAAAATGTGGTTTTCTTCTAAATCCTATGAAAGTATTTTCCTTTTGAAATTTTTCCAGCAAATGCTGACTCACATTTTATTTACAGCTAGCATAAAAGAAATTAAGTGTTAAGCTGTCTCAGAAAGCACTACTACAATTACTATACTATTAGCTGCCTAAGTGGTCATTAAATGGCTAAGCCTGGCTTTAAAGCCCGGTGTTCCAAGGGTTGGTGGAATAACCCACCAGCAATGTGCTTTAACTGGGATATGGTTTTAATTTCAAACAAGCATAGCTATAACACAGCACTCCCCTCTTGAGGACCATGCTTTCCCACAAAATCTTAATCAGTGACTTTCGGCCCAGGTATAGCACTGCTGTCTCCACCTGTGAAATGCCCCCGAGCCATGTTAGGGCCAAACCTCTGCCCCTCCTCATATTCCCTCTTGGCACTCGATGGATGTGATGAAGAAACGGTTTCTTTTTCCATCAAGGCTATAGGTATGAGCTATAATGGCCAAATGAGGGCACTTTTCAGGAGCAGCCCTGTTTTAATAAGCTCTTGTGTGTTTGTCTCTTTCAGAAAGCACCATTCTTGAGGTGTTACGACTGTGCTCATTTTCATCTACAATTCGTTTTGTTGAGGAGGACTTGACTCTCGATGCAGAGATCAAGGACTGCTGTGTGCGAAAGGGAGACTTGGTAGCTGTCTGTCCTCCAGTCTTACATGGTGACCCTGAAGTCTTTGAAGCTCCAGAGGTAAATAAACATTAAGCCCATCTTGTTGCTACTTCTTAGATACTGCAGACAACATATTCCTCTTCCTGGTGGTTTCTCTCTCTTGCCACTTTGTTCCAAAAGGAATTATTGAGATAATTTGATGACTTCTGTTTTTCCTTCCAGTAAGAAAGTTTTTCTCTTTACTGAAGTGTTTCCGAAAGATCTATCCTTGAAGAGTTTCATGATCTACAAATAGAGATAGAGTGATGAGGCTAAATGCTATTTGCTTCAAATGAATTGGACATTGTACCTTGGCCACCATTACCTTTCAGTTGAAATTACATTTTGCTTGGCAGAGAAATATTGAAAACCATGGAGGGCTAGCTATTGACAGGTGGCTTAGAGAATAAATAATTACAACTGTTTTGCTAAGTGTTTCCAAAGTGGGGTTGACTATTCCAAAGTCAAATACCATAATTGCTGCAGTTAAGCCCACATACTTTTTCACCTCTTGTTAAAGGTATGTGCCCCTTCTTGATCAATTAGTATGGCATTGTGAACTTGAGATTGCAAAGCTGCTGCTCACGGGTGAAGCTCTGAGGGTAATTGTGTCATCTCCTTGTATTTTTTTTCTGAAGCTGGAGTTAATGAATATCAAAGACTGGAAATTAATCCACCCTGGTTCATCCCTTAATACCACTTCAGAGATTCACCACCTGCATGCAAATTCAATGCGGTTGTATTCTGCCTGTGCTTCTCAGGACGTAATGTTGCCGAGGCAGCTTTTGTGTATAAAATGACTTTTTTTCAAAGGGAAACTTCTGTGCTCTTTTTTGAGCAGTTTATAGCTGGGCCACTTTTAAACCCAGTTTTTAAGTTAGATATTTTGCAACCAGACTAGATAGATTACAATGCTGTTGAATTTTGGAAATTAATAAGAAAAGAGCAGAACCAAATACAATAAGTTAGTTTGCATTTATTTCATTGGCAAAGGCAAATGACTTATGTGTGGGGGGAATGTATGTATGATTTCTGTGTGTTTCAGGAGAGGCATTATATGAATAATGATAGCAAATAGGTTATAGAGTATTAGTGAATGAATGATAATTTTTCAGACAACAAAGCTTTATCTCCTCATTTGTAAATACAAAAAAGATTCCACACATAGTAGATGTTCAATAAATAGGGTGAATGAATAGCTAATATCTGAAAAATATTTTTAAATTTTAAAATAGTTTTATTTTTAGCTACAACATTATTTATTCAACTTTTACTTATTATTTTCCTTATATGATTCTTTCACTAGTCATTAAGTTTATTATTTATATTACCAAAGTAAAAATAGCATTAAAGTTATCAACAAATAATAGCTATTTACTAGATTACTGCTGTCTTTATGACCTGTTCCTTTGGGCTTCTCCTATTCCCCATACCCATGATGAAAAAGAACTTGATTTAGACTTTTAGGGGCTTAAAAATCAAAGTTTAAAATTGGAAGCATGCTAATTTATATTTTTTCCTTGGAGTGCTAAATATCAATGCCCAAAATGTACATGATAAATCATCTAATCTTAATTATAATCAGAAGGTTTACCTCGTACAAAATCGGTGGCAGAACAAAATTGTAATATTGTGAAAACTGATTTAGCATCATTAGGTTAGCTCTAACTTGAGTTGATGAACATCCTCTTTATTTACTAGATTTAACATTAGCAAGTTATGCCTGATTAAGGTT
The DNA here is from genome assembly GCA_963574415.1 of Tarsius wallacei. Lineage (NCBI taxonomy): Eukaryota > Metazoa > Chordata > Mammalia > Primates > Tarsiidae > Tarsius > Tarsius wallacei. The sequence goes on from CAUYQG010068474.1 coordinate 26,156, forward strand.
AAAATTAACTGGCTAATTTATTGCCATGTCATTGTTTCCTTGAAATTAGTTGTGAAATGCTGATAATTCCTGGCACAGAAAAAATTAATATCGTTCATAACCATCTTAACAGGACTTTGTAAGGTCCTATAATTTATTGCATAATGTTTACTGAGTTCCTACCATTGTCAGGCATATAGATTTATTCCTTTGGTTCTTAACCACTTAGTATGGCAATAAGTAGATGCTATAGATTCATAAAACAGATGCCCATCCCAAGCCACTGTGCACTGAAGAAAGATCTAGAAAAGTCTGTCATTAGCCATTTGTCCCTGAAAGAATAACCCAGAAGCTCATCAGACACTCTCATTCATCACTACCTGCTTTTGGTGTTCTATACGCCTTGGGTGGGAAGATCAGGCCTTACATGCAGAAAAACAGACAATAACTGCTGTTGGGCCAAAAATGTAAGGAAGACTAACTACATTTATAAGGATAGCTGTTCTTGGAGAGCACAGAGGCAAGGACCTTAGCAGAACATAAATTCTCCCAACTCAACAAAACATCGTTTCAGGTTGTCGGAGTGCCAAAAGATTCTAAAATATTGCATTTCAAGGTCTTCTTCACACTTGAAAGCTTTTGCACACACAGCTCCCTATTCCTAGAATGTACCTCCTTACTTATATACCCAGCAAGTTCCAAATCAGTCCACAAGAATCATTCAATCACCTCTTCTTTGGTGATGTACCTGAATCCCACTTCATTCCTCTGTGACCTATGTGTTTCTTTGTTATGTAGCATACTCATGGTATTGTGCAATTATTTGTTTACTTGTCCGTGCTCCCATATTCTGTAAACTCCAGAAAAGGAAAGGCTGTGACATTGTCCTCTCTGTATTCTCAGTGCCCAGCACACAGGAGGCTGTCCATATAAGTTGAATCAATAAGGGAATGCTTGGATGGATGAATATACGGAAAGTGAAAATATGCTGCAGTTAAAATTTTAAACCAGGACAAATATTGCACATTTCAATATGTACTGGGCCTAAATAGACCAAATAAAGAAGTAGTTTGTGTATAAATATAGGAATACTATTAGGAATGGCAAGAACCATGGCAAAGGAGACCCCAGGAGGCATCTAAATAGGACCACTGGATACTTCCAAACTAGCCCTCAGCTCCTTCAAGCATTTAGACCTGGTTTGGCCAAGTCATTTCGATTTGTTCTTTAAAAGAACCTAAAAAGACAGACTTTGTGGTGAAGCTTTGAATTTTTAAATATTTGGGAAAAATTAATGTTTAAAACACAGTGTGGGATAAACAAGAGATATTTTGAGTCTTAATTGGGCCTAGAAGTTACCAACATGTAACCTTTGTGCTGAGAATTATTTTTTTCTTGAATATTGGTTCTTAGCTTATCGTGATGTTAGTCATTCAGGTGCCTCTTGCCTATGTGGGAAAATAAATTGTCAAGTGAAATTTAAAACAGTGAGAGAGAACAAAGGAAACACCCCATCTTGATTCCTCCATTCTCTTTTATTTTTATTTTTTATGATTCTTTTTAAGAATTTTTAATTTTTTTTAATTTTAAAGATGTAGGGTACAATTCAGGGTTAGGTATACAAATGTTTATTATGCAAGTATCCTTGTTGATGAGGTGTGCCCCCACCTCCGGCAGATTCCCACTACTGCCAATCCTGCCCCCACCCTCCCCTGGTAGTTTCCCACTACTGCCAATCCTTTTTTTATTACAATAATTGTTCAAGCGAGAACACGTGACACTCAGTTCTTTGTTTCTGTGATAGGTCACTCAGTGTTATAGACTAAGTCCATCCAGGTTGCCATGAAGTTCATAGTTTTGTCCTTCATTATGGCTGCATAATATTCCATCGTGTATATATATATATATATACCACATTTTTTTTTATCCAGTCCTCTTTCAATGGGCACCACGGTTGGTTCCATGACGTTGTTATTATGAACAATGCTGCAATAAACATACATGTGCAGGTATCTTTTTCACAGAGTGATTTGAGTTCCTCTGAGTATATTCCCAGTAGGGGGATTGCAGAGTCATATGGAAGGTTGATTTTTAGATCTTTTAGGAATTGCCAAACTGTTTTTCCCAGATGTTGTATTAGTTTACACTCCCACCAACAGTGCAGAAATGTTCCCTTTTTGCCACATCCTCTCCAGCATCTGTTGTTTTTTAAGTTATTGATGATGGTCATCCTGACTGGAGTTAGGTGGTATCTCAGTGTGGTTTTAACTTGCATTTTTTTGATGACTAGTGAGGCTTAGCATTTTTTCATGTATCAGTTGGTTGCTCTTACGTCTTCTTTTGAGAAGTGTCTATTCATATCCTTGCCCACTTTGTAATGGAGTTGTTTGTTTTTTTCTTTACGGCATATTTGGATGCCCACTCTCACCCCTCCTTTTCAACATAGTTTTGGAAGTTCTAGCTAGAACAATCAGACAAGAGAAGAAGATCAATGGTATCCAAATGGGAAAAGAGGAAGTCAAGTTATCCCTCTTTGCAGACAACATGATTCTATACCTCGAAAACCCAAGAGAATCTGTCAGAAACCTCCTTGCACTGATAAAGGGCATTGGCAAAGTCTTAGGGTATAAAATAAATGTGTAAAAGACAGTTGTATGTCTATACACCAACAATCAACAAGCAGAAACCCAAATAAAAAGCACAATTCCATTCACAATAGCCACCAAAAAATAAAATAAAATACTTTGGCATTTTCCTAACCAGAGGCGTGAAAAACCTTTACAACGAAAACTACAAAACACTACTCAAAGAAGTCAAAGATGACACAAACAAATGGAAAATATTCCATGCTCATGAATTGGAAGAATCAACATTGTTAAGATGTCCATCTTACCCAAGGCAATCTACAGACTTAACACAATACCCATTAAATTACTGTCCTCTATTTTCATAGGTGTAAATGTTATCCAACAAAATCTAGATTATCTATTAATTAATTCAGAGTAAATAGCTTTTAAAACTTTTCTAAGGGCTTCACCAAATGTATGTCTATTACTTGTCAGAATTCATACAGTTGGCTCTCAAATAATCAATAGGAAATCGTGTTTTTTTCCTACCACAATACAGCATCTGGAACTACAGCAGTGGGAAAAAACTGAATCTGTTGGTTGGTTTTCCTAGGTCCTGAGGTGCTAAGGGATAAAGGGAGACTTGGTGACATTGTTTGGCCTATAGGGAAGCAATATCAAACATTATTATAACCATGGAGTTTCTTAAGGTAAAGAAACATAGTGAAGTGACAATGTAATCCTAAAGCCTTTAAAATATCCCTCAAAAGCTCTGGCATTGAAAGTTTCATGCAATTCTTCCCTATCTAATTATCAGAATTATAAGAATAATAAAAGATAAATGAATTTGAAAGTCCTTGAGAAAATTCTAAATCACTATACAAATTGTGGCATCAGTATTATTTTGATTATTTCCACAGTTCTTAGAACATATTAGTCTTAACAGATAAGGAGATACTCTCAATAATTTTTTTGTCTGTGTCTCAAGCTGGAATAGAGATTGTGCAATTAGTAGGCTTCTAAGAAACAAACTTATATGGAACATTTACTATCTAAAAAGCACTTTGATAGGCATAGTGGGTGACATTGAAATTAAAAATGAAGATGTAGAAGGCCCTTGCCCTTATAAACTCACAGTATAGGGACTCAGCCTTATCACATGGGGCTATTTTCTCATAGTCAGATGCTTCTTATTGAGAGGGTTTCTGCCATATCAGTAAGCTTGCACCTCATACCTACCATATTGCAATGAGCAGTGTTCTTGTAAACCAGAGGTCCAAACCCTAATCTGTAGCACTTGTCCATTTTCATGGTATAAATACTCCTGCCTTGGCCAATTTCATGTTACCAATGTGAAGAACCTAAACACAGAGCTGGAAGGAAATATGCACACTCTCATAAGCTGGTATGCCACTGATTTGAACACAAGTCATGGAGATGATTAAAAGGGACTTCTGTATTCTGTCATCTTATTCCCAGGAGGAATAAGCCCGAGACAACAGTGCTCCTTAGCCATCCATCCAAAACATTGCCAGTTTTTTGTTGATTACTAAGAAGGCATATCTTTTATCAGTTTATATTCCTATACCCCAAATTATGAATTGAGTGGATATAAGGTATGAGTTTATTGTGTGTCACCTACCTCAGCAAGACCCGTTTTATGCTTCAATGCTTTGTATACAGGAGTGGTCAAAAAAATGTGTCGTACCAAACTTGTGTTGAAGGTTTTAAACACACAGATACATGAAAAATGTGATAGTTCCAAGCCCCTGGGATTTCTTGGCTCTGCCATCTCCTGTTGATTAGCTCTGTCTTCGACCTGGTGGCAGGATAACTGTGGCAGTTCCAGATATCTTAGTCACACACAATGAGATCCAGAGGAAGAAGGGTAATGAACCATTTCTTTTCACAAAGGAACAACTCCTGGATGTCCCTGTAGACTTTTTCCTTGTGGCACTGACCAGATGGGTCCACACATCCTATCCTAAGCCAGTCAGAGGCCAGAGCCATGTGATTACCAAGATTAGTGCTTAGGCAAATCTTATGCAGAAGAACGATGCTGGGGAGTCAACTGCTATAATTATTAGAGGAACAATGGGGAATTTCAGTGCCTTACACCTTCTCTTATGATTTTTCTATTCTCATTCAATCAGTTGAACTTCCTTCATTGTGAAGCACTGAGCCTATTATGGCACTGCAATGAATTTAAGTCAGCATGACGAATCCCAAGTTTAAGTTGTTCCAAATGAATAGATACATCTTGAGTGTCTGGAACCTTTGCTCTGCGTCACTGTGACCCCAAAATCTCAGTGGTGAGATTATTACGCCCCTTCCCTCTTTGACTAAAACCAAACTATACCGCCAGCAGCTGTCACAGGGTTCTCCACGTGATTCCTGCTCGGGTTTTCCATGCCCAGGCAATAGAAGAAACTGAAAATTAATTTTAACTCAGAAAATGTATTTATGACTGACTGAGTAGAAAGTTGAGGGAACTGAATGTAAACACTAGCTGAAAGTCACAGTGGGGAGCTCTCCTGCCCTGTGTTCTGACTACTGGGGCCCCTTAGAGGGCTGCACATTCATTTTTCACAAAGAAGAACCAGAAAGCCATGGTGATTTCTAGCCTTACTTATGATATCACGACATGAAAAAGTTATAACCCAAGCTAAATTTCCCTTTTGCATTTTCTGACTTAACCAGTGGGGCTGCTGTGAGAGCATTTCTAACAAATCACATCATAGCAAAGTTCACCTAGACCAGTTAGGCCTAGGCAGGGAGCTCTTGGGGACAGTGCCAGCCTGGAGTGTTCGAATACATTCCAGAACTGTGATAAAATGTACTTATGTTCCAAAGTGTTCAAAATAGTAGTTACCAGAAATTAAGCAGTTTTAAAATGCAGATAAATTTTTGCCATTATTCTTACATTCACTTGCAAGTTAGAAGGAAATTAGAAACTACTCAAAGTTTTTCTATGCATAAATACTTATCAAAATAAGTAACCTTGGTAAATGAGGATAAACCCAATATTTTAAAGGAAATAATTCACTGACATTAGCAAAACAGGCACTGAGTAAGAAAATTATATCATTTGTGATGGATTCAGAATCTATTCATGTATTGTAGGGTTTTCACCTCAGCCTAAAATGCTTTGGATCTGACCTACTTCTTTGCATTTGACTTCACGTAGTTCATGTCAAAGGTGTGTGCTGAGCAGATCTAATGCTAATGAGCACCAACTCCAGGAAATACTTGGTCGTTTTCATGCAAGACAAGAGCATTAATTTAATCAATGGTTTAATTCACCATAGGCTAAAATAAGGTCACTCAGTCCCCTCTAAGAAACTCAAGTAAGAGTTGACCCGTAACCCTGTGGAAGCAAGACAAAATTAAGATGGTGAACCAAACATGCGAGGCAAATCAGTCTCATACTTTTCTGTAACAAGTAATATAACTTATTTATGAAAACATATCAGAAATACTTGCCGCCTTAGAGTAAACCCAAAGAAAGTTCATTTTAATAAAAATTCATATTAGGAATTTGCTACATCACAAAACAAGTAAGATTGATTTTGTGGCTTAGTGCCTCTCTATTGCTTTGTCCGAAGCTTATTATTTTATATCTATTTAACCCAAACATAAGCACTGAATCTTAAACTTATAGTTCTCATCCATCAGTAGCTGGTTGGGAAGGGATAAAAGAAAAGCAAATTAGGGACCCACCATTAGGTAGCTCCTGTAGCTGGTAGTATTCACTAGTTCTTGGTAACAATGGCAGTCCCACAATAGTTTTCACCTTCTGCACAACATTGGTATATCAAGTACCATAGGTCAGGACTCGGCTTAGGGAGCAAAAATAGAGATACTGCCTCTATACATAGGAAGGTTGGCTTAGGAGAGAAATACAAGTAGGGAAAAAAAGTCATATGGGTGTTTTGATTTTACCTTGATATGGGAGAAGTCAGTCTCTAGTAGTATTTGAGTTTTTTACAAACTTATACCTGATTTTCATTTTGTCATGTTTTCTAGCATTTGTCTAATTTGGAAGAGCTATTTATTTAAGACAGGCAGAAAGAGCTAGCAACTTAGTGACCCTGAACCCAAACTACTGCATGTAAAATTTTAATCTTAACACTTTGTTCTTCTTTACAGGAGTTTAGATATAATCGTTTTGTAGAAGACGGTAAGAAGAAAACCACCTTTTTCAAAAGAGGGAAAAAGCTGAAGTGTTACCTAATGCCATTTGGAGCCGGAACCAGCAAATGCCCAGGCCGATTCTGGGCCGTTTTGGAAATAAAACAATTGTTGGTTGTACTTTTAACTTATTTTGATTTAGAAATAATTGATGACAGGTCTGTAGGAGTAAACTACAGCCGTCTGTTATTTGGTATTCAGTATCCAGATTCTGATGTTTTGTTTAGGTACAGGGTAAAAACTTAGAGAAGCTAAAAGGAAAGAAAATAAATCTATCAAAATTAACTAAAATGTCTTAAGTAAATCTATTTGCTTTTTAATTTCTACAAATGTAATTGTTTTGTGTATTCATTTAAAAAGTACCAATTTCTATTTGATTTGAGATCAGTCTAGTTTGTACTAGGTCACAAAGCCTATTATAAAAAGATACAGGCCGGGTTCAGTGGCTCACCCTATAATCCCAGGCTTTGGGAGGCTGAGGTGAGTGAATTGCCTAAGCCTGCAGGTTCAAAACCCGCCTGGGCAACTTGGCGAGACCTCATCTCTACAATAAATCAAAAATTAACCAGGCGTGGTAGCACGCGCCTGTAGTTCCAGCTACTTGGAAGGCTGAGGTGCAAGGATCGCCGGAGCCCAGCAGGTCGAGGCTGCGGTGGCCGGGAGCGGCCACTGCACTCCAGTCTGGGTGACAGAGTGAGACTCCAAATCAAAAAATAAATAAAATAAATAAAATAAAATAAAATAAAATGATACAAGATGGTAGCATGAAAATTGACATCAAAATCAACTTAATGATAAGTTAAAAATAGGTTGTTGATTTTTGTTTTAGTTTCTACTTGCTGTGATTTTCATTGTTATAATAAACGTATCTTCACAACAATAGGTTTGGCACTGTGGGATTTTCTTAAGTCACTCAAATTCTTCTCAAATATATAAAAATACACTTTATGTACTACTGGAAAATTGTGCTAAAAACGGACAGTCTAACAAATACAAAATTCTCAGAGATGAAGGAAATTAAATTTTCGTGAGCTACACTGGATGAAAATGTTCTCTTCAAGGATAATTTCAATAATATCTATATTGCCAGGGTACGTTTACATTAAATGAGTTTTGCAGTAGATTAAATACTTCAACTTCACTTCAATATTTAATCATCCATAAATGCTCTTTATTACTTTGTATACTGTGGCTCAAAAGAACAAAATTTATTGTTATGTAAGATCTCTCATGTACAAGTTAGATACTTATAAGATTTAATGTGTAAACATACCGCACAATCTATAATATCTTGTAGTTGCCCTAGACACTAGTGTTAGGCTTATTATAGGAGCAATTGTTGTCATCCTTACAGCATCCATTGTAGCATTTGACTTTCTTGTAAACTATAGAAATTATGCAAATATTGCAATTAACCCTTTGGGGTTTTTTGTTTTGTTTTGTTTTGTTTTGAGTTGGAGTCTCACTGTTGCCCAGACTAGAGTGTGGTGGCCTCTCCTGGCCACCACAGCCTCGACCCGCTGGGCTCCGGCGATCCTTCTGCCTCAGCCTTCCAAGTAGCTGGAACTACAGGTGCGGGCTACCACGCCCGGCTAATTTTTGACTTATTGTAGAGATGAGGTCTCGTCAAGTTGCCCAGGCAGGTCTCGAACCCACGGGCTCAGGCATTCCACTCACCTCAGCCTCCCAAGGCGTGGGATTACAGGCTGAGTCACCGAGCCGGCCTTAACCCTTTCTTAAATGCTTCCATTTGTGTAAACTGAGAAACTAAATGCAGTTTTTGTTCTTGAGATCTCACTTTTTGGACTTAAGTTTCATGCAGTTATTTTGAATTACCACATTATGTAATGCAGTATGATTTCACATGGCATATACAGCATTATGTCAAATGATTCAAAGATTTTTTTTTTAAATTGAGACAGGATATCACTATGTTGCCCAGGGTGGTCTTGAACTCCTGGGCTCAAGCGATCTTTTTGCCTCAGCTTCCTAAATCAATAGATTATAAGTATGTGCCACTGTGCCTGGCAATTCAACAGTTTTTAATAGAGTACCAAGTGATTGGCATCTGACATAAATGATGATGCAATATGTAAACAGGCAAGACAAGTAATAAAGTCTAGTTAATTCATTGCATTAATTAGAATTTCTAACGTTTTAGAAATTTGCTATTGTTTTTAAAAAGGAAATTGATTTTTTAAATAACATTATAAAATAGTATCATACTTAATAATTAAATAGGATATTCTAGCATTTATTTTCTCCTTCCTGAAGTACATGCTCTGAATGTTCCTTTAGTGAATGTCTGCTGGTGTAAATCTGTTTTTGCTTGATTGAGGATGTCTCTATTTTTGCCGTCATTCTTAAAAGATGGGTTTTCTGGGTGCACAAATATAGGTTGACAGTTATTTCCTCAAAGTACTTTGAAAATGTTTCATGTTCTTAAGACATCAATTATTGTTATTGAAAGGTTAGCTGCTCGTTAGTTTAATTACTTAGAAGACAGTCTGTCTCTTCTCTCTGCCTACTTTAACATGTTCTCTTTGTCTTTGATGTTCTTAGTTTCTATTTCTCATACTTGCATGACATGCCACCTTTTTAGTCTGAGAATGGATGTCTGTCATCAAGTATGGAATATTCTTAGCCATCCTCTCTTTGAGTATTAGCTCTCACAGACTCTATGTTAGGTCTTCTCACTCTATATGCCACATGTTTGACTTTTTCACACTGTATTGTATATTTCTAACTTACATTCAGGAAATTTATTTAAATGCTTCTTCCAGTTTCTTATCAGTACAGTATATCTAATTTGCTCTTTAACTCATCCATTGATTTTTTTCCTTTTTGTTTTAATTTCATGTTCATAGGGTTGCATAATCATTTTTCTTATACTCCTTAGTTCATGATACACAATTTTTTTTTTTTTTGAGTTGGAGTCTCACTCTGTCGCCCAGACTGGAGTGCAGTGGCCGCTCCCGGCCACCGCAGCCTCGACCTGCTGGGCTCCAGCGATCCTTCCGCCTCAGCCTTCCGAGCAGCCGGAACTACAGGCGCGTGCTACCACACCCGGCTAATTTATTTGATTTATTGTAGAGATGAGGTTTCGCCTGCCCAGGCGGGTCTCGAACCCGTGGGCTCAGGCAATCCACTCACCTCAGCCTCCCAAGGCGCGGGATTACAGGCTGAGCCACCGAGCCCGGCTCACAATTATTTTTTATTTATTTATTTTTTATTTTTTTAACTACTTCATTTATTATTATTATTATTTTAATAATCAGTATTTTTTATTATGATATTGTGGGGTACACTGTCCATCAAAAGAGGACTGGATTAAAAAAATGTGGTACACATACACGATGGAATACTACATGATACACAATTATAATTGGTTCAAGCAAGGCCCCTCTGGCTTCATTTACTTATTCTATTTTGTCCCTAATTCCCATCATTATCAGCCCTGAGCTGCTACAAATTCTGTCCCTAAACGCTGTCCCCTACCCTCATCCCCCCACACACATACATATTTAGTCCGTGACAACCTTCATTCTCCCTAAAATGTTCTAAATTTGCTATGTTCCATACTCAGATCTATCCAACCTTTTCCATTCTTTGAGGTCTCCTAGGCTGATTTTAAGTCAGGGTGCCAGCTTCCAACTTGTTAGACTTCAGGATTTTTAGTCCAGTGAGTTTGTTAAGTTCAATGATTACATTTTTCAGTTTGAGGATTCCCTTTTGTTCTTCATATTTACTAGTCGTATTTTGACAATATCTTGTTCCTTCATCATACATTCAGTACCATTTTTATTCCTTTAATTATATTAAGCAAACATACTTTATGTTTTATATCTGATATTTCTATATCAATGTTTTGTAGATCTCTCCGTAGTCTATGTGTTTATTTATTCATTTATTTTCACTCTTACCCAGGATGACTTGCTTCCTGAGCTCATACTCCTTTGAATTTTATCTCTGGAAATGTTTTAATACCTGGATTTATAATTCATTCCTCCAGAGAGAATTTGTACGTGCATTTATCTGACTGCTGATGTTACTACCAAACTCTGATTGTTCTAAATTTTCAGTTTGATCATCTGGAAGGAGAAAAGGAGGCTACCTAGGTATTGTGGTTTCTAGCCCTAAATAAAGAAGAATGCAATCCTGTTATTGGGAATAGGCAGAAGATGCTTTTGAGGGTTGTTTGCTTGCTTGTTTGTTTTTTGGTTTGTATTTGCCCAAAGCCAAGGTTGAGACAGCAAGTATAGCCACACTCTAGCTCTGTGGAGCAAAGTTTCTTTCCAGTTCACCTAAGTATGTTGGCTCTGTAAGTTCTTAGCTTTATGCAGAAGTCTTGACGTTTGTACACACATACGCAGAGGCATGCCCAGCCTGGGCCCTAGGCTTTACCTCTTGTCTATCACAAAGCATAGTTCATCTATTTTGTACTAAAACATCTAGGCTGCCATGTTGCTTGAAGTGGAAACCTCCATATTCTTAAATTCAACTTAGCAGTATGCCTTTAGTTACAGCAGAGAAAACACAGAAAATTATTCTATTCCAATTTCTGTTTAATTTATAATTAGAAATGTGTATAGTAATTTAGAATACAAAGTAAGAATAAATAAAATGGTTGAGAAAAGATTATATAAAAGGAATGGACAGTAGAATCAAAACAAAACATGAGAGTCTTGTGACAGACTTACATCCAGCAATTAAGTAGTGTTTATGAATAGAAAATAGAGAGAAACAAATTAAAAGACATGAATTCTAACTGTGACATTTGCCTCTCAGTGTTTCATTGTCCTTATTTACAAAATGAAAATAACAAGGCCTTTTTGACATCAGGGTTCATTATAAGGATTAAACATAGTAACGTGTAAATTTATTTTGAAAAGCGTAATGCAATATACCTATGCAAAGTTTAACACATTCTAAAACAATGTTATGCCTTTTTATAACTGCTTCTTAATGTTTGTTACAGGGAATCATTTTTTATAGTCATTAGTTAATTTGTTAATCATTTATTCAACCAAACATTTATTGACTATTTCCTCTATTTTAGATATGATGCTAGGCACTGGATTATTCTTCCCTTCAATAACACACAATTTGCTAAGAAAAATAACACAAACATAATATATTATAAATTTAGTTGTAAGTAATAAATTCATCTCATTAAAACTATTTTAAAACTCTGATTTATCACTAGTTCTAATTAGCCTTCCATAAGTTTTCCAAGGAAGTATTCTGTTAAGAGAAATCACTGTATATAATTTCGCACAATAAAAACATATAGAACAGGTGTAATAATATGTTAAAATAGCCCAAACCTATACAGTTACTAAGGTTCCAGAATGTTTAAAAAACTGCATTATATATTGTAAAAGCCTATCTTTTCATTTATATATCTTCACCTAAGTTTCAGGTTAAAGGAAACAACTAATACCCAAGATATTACTTTATATCTTTGACCTACAGTAATGAAGCGTTTGGTTAGCAGAAACTAAAGCCCTGAAGAAGTTAAGAAAACAAAACAAAACAATTTTTCACTAAATCAAGCATGTTGAAAAGCAACCTAGAAGAAAACTTTTATCTGTCTTGTTTTGACTTTCCTGGCAAAATTTCTTATAAAAGTTCCATTTTATAATTAAGTTTTTTTTCACAAGTCTAAGGCAAAGGAGCTTCCATATTCAATATCTACAGAAATACTAAAACTTATTTTATCACAAAAAATAACTGGGGTAACATTTTCTGTAAGCATCTTCTAACAACAGTGGAATCTTAAAACCGTTCAAAGACCAAAGGACAAAATTTATCTAGGTTTTGACCTGTACAATAAAAGAATGGCAATAATTATGAAAACAAATTACAGCCGGGCTCAGTGGCTCAACCTGTAATCCCAGCACTTTGGGAGGCCAGAGGCGAGTGGACTGCCTGAGCCCGCGGGTTCGAGACCCGCCCAGGTAACTTGGTGAGACCTCATCTCTACAACAAATAAAAAATTAGCCAGGTAGCCTGAGTCTATAGTCTGGCTACTTGGAAGGCTGAGGTGGAAGGATCGCTGGAGCCCAGCAGGTTGAGTCTGCAGTAGCCGGGAGCCTGCCACTGCACTCCAGTCTGGGCAACAGAGTAAGACTCCAACTCAAAAAAAAAAAAGAGAAAAGAAAACAAGAATTACATATCCTTAGAATGTGCACTTTTTAACCTATTAAATTCTCCAATATTGCAAACTATTATTTACTTGCACTGCATAATTAGATATTCACATAATTAAGAAAAAGTTAGCAAGCCAAGATTACATTCTCTGTAGCATTTTAAATTATGAGTGATCATATAAAACTCTTTAGTATTTATTTGAAGCAATTATTACTCCACTTCATCATGTTTATCTAAATCAGTGATCATTGATGTTTGAATTTTTTAGCTTAAATATCTATTTTGTTAGTACTACTTTCTAGATTAAGATAAATTTAATTCATGAAAAACTCAACTGCAATGATCTTAAATAGGTAATAATTTTTCAATTCTTAGGGTTTGTAATATTTTTATATATAGGAGTACTGTATATCATTTTTTTAAATGGCTTCCTGAAATTACTTGCTTAATATTGTTTTTTTATTTTAAAATGACATTTATATGGCTTTATGAGGAAACAAATTGTTTAAAAGATGATAGGAAATACAAGGACTTTGTAAGTATAACCGTTAATATTCTTTTATTTGCAACAAAAAATTAATAAATCAACTTTTAAAACACAGATGTTTATGTCACTTTATTTTCTCACTAGAAACATTTTTTGGTAACAGAGGATTTGATTACAAAAAGCAGAGTATTTGGAATATAATTTTGCATTCTGTATACTTCCTCATCTCCCTCTTTTGCCATATGTATAAATGTATGTATTATTATATTTGGAGTATTTTTCAATATATTTGTAACTTACTTATTTGTAAAATAATAACTGAGTTAAGAAATATCACTAAGTTTTTAAATGTCTATTTTAAGCAGGATGACCTTGCTAGGTTACAATCCTTAACAATCATTATTATTCTGTGAAAAGATGCAGCAGAACAAAAAAATGGAAGAGAAATCTCATTAGATGCAGTCTGTCTTCTGCAGATCTCTTCACTTTACCACAGATAATGAATAAAGCTGAGTAATATTTGGACAGTATTCTATTTATTCATAAAGCTAAAATGCAAACTGTAAATAAAGCATAGACTATAGACTACTATTGATGACAATTAAATGTCTCTTTTAGTAACTGTACATACAGTATTTTAATGGGACACCTGGCTTTTCTAAGAAACACTGGTGTAAAGTCATTAACATTTTATAGACTTTGTTAGAAATCTATTAGAAGGTGCTCCTCTCAACCACTAACAGGAGCCAACCTCTGTTAGAGGATGTTGTTGTTCATTTGAACTGGTCAGGTAAGTATTGTTTATTTACCAACCAGTTTAAATTATGCTATTAAGTGAGAATCTGGAAACAATTATCTTTGCTTTCCCTTTTACTCTATAAGACACTTATAAACACTTGCAGAACTTTCTGGAATTAGTGATGATCATGTGAATAATAATATAGATTTTCTTTTCAGAAAAAAATACTCAGTGACTATGCTGTGTTTTTAAAAGAATGCTTGTTATTGTTTACTGTTAATTATTTGAAGTATAGTTTATGTTCTCACTTCCTAATGTATTGACTTTTGTAAGGAGAGTCATGATATACTGCAGGTTATACAGAAAGTAAATGTTTAGAGATAGAATCATGAAGCATTTTATTTCCCAAGCAGCAATTTATACTATAGGAGAAACTAGAGGAATGGAAATAACAGGTAAAGGTATTACTATCTAATGATTCATCCTTGACTCAAATTTAAACATTTATAAAGATGAGGCATGTATTAGTTGGAGATTTTATATGCATGCAAGAGAACATTTATTACACATAACTTTTATTTTTAAGAACTAGCCATTGTAGTTAACATAAAATGTATGTCATCATTACCTGATAGATAACAAACTTTTTAATAAATGCCTTTGCCTTTTATTTGTAAATTAATGTTTAAATGAAATTACTTCAGTTTCATAGTTGTAAGAAATAATGCATATTTTTAAAATTTTATGAATGCCTTTCAATACTTTCTATTGAATACTACTAAAAGTATTTGAAATCACTTTTGAATGTTTATGAAACCAAAACTGCACATGTAATAGTCCTTCTTACATGTTGTACAATTAGATATTCATTTTTAAAAGCTTTTTATTTTGAACTAATTTTAGACTTAGGGAAAAATTACAAAAATAGGTTTTACTTTTGTAGAAGAAAGTACTCAGATGAAACAATGCTTGTAAAAATTGAATTAGGGTCCTAGAACTTAATCAGTTGAAGATCATAGTTAATACTAGACCTTTGTGGATGATCATTGACAACTACTCTATGGGGCCACATGCTGTCAATAACTACTGAATTACAGAGAACATTTGTTATTGCGTGCTGCCCTCCAAGGTTATGGATCCTCGACGATCCAAATAATTGCCTTACTGTCATAAAAAATAATTTTGTAAATTTTAAAAAGAGCTTACTTTGTTGAGTGAGTCTAGATTTTACATAAGGAGAAATGGACACTTTAGAGATATGTATGCCTGATGCTTCTTCAAAGGAAAACTAAAGTAAGTTATTTAGACTCAGGTATTAGCTGACCAAATATGCTTCCCGATATATCAGGCATTTAATAGGTAGATGTCTTTTCTTCTTCCATGGCTCTTCATGTTTCTGAGGAGGCCTGGTCAGGAAAATCATTTTCCTTCACCAAAGTCTTAGATGGAGATCAAAGGTGCAGCCTGGTATCTGAATTTTGGCTATAGGCCTGCAGAGAGAGACTATATATGGCAAATGCAAATAACGCATGATAATGTTTTAACTAGATAGGTGCTTAATCTGAGCCTCTCCCATAATAAAATATTATTTGTCTTCTCTTTTCAAAAAGTAGATAAGGACAGAAATCTTCACACCAAGTCTCCAGTAATTGCCAGAGTGGGATAAGTGTATAATATATGAGGGTAAGCCATGAAGCATTTTTATGTTTAAATCTAAATTCTCATCTCTATACACCTCTATTAACATAGCAGATTTGAGTTGCAACCATCCTCCTAATAAAAAAAATGAAATCTTTAAGATTCAGAAACATTTGTAAATAATGGATCCTTTAAATATCCCTGAACTTTATTCAAAAACTTATAAGGAGAAATAATAATTGCTTTATATAACCAGTGATACCGTTTTAGCATTTGATGAAGATGTTAATTTATGGTTGGTTAGCAGTTTATGGCTGTCATTAGTTTTTCAGTTTGGTCCACATTAGAAATCTATTTTTCTTTTTTATTTTAATCTGAGACAATTATATAAAGATATGGTTATGTTTTATCTAAAATGTGTCATTCTACTATAGCATTTCAAATTATTCACAGATCATAGTTCTTATATGTGCATATATGAATTTAAAAATACAGCAATAAAATGCTTGAAACAGACCATAAATTTGCTTCATATTTTATTGCGTCTCTGAATCAGGTTGAGAAGACAAGGGCAACTATGGTCTTTGGGAAAGAATTAACTCTTTCCCAAGCTGGGAAGGAGAATGATACAACATTGTGCATAATTAAAGCCAACTCCCCATCAAAGCATGCTAGTGACTGGTAAGATGGACTTGTCCATCACATATGCGATGGGGTGGGGGTTATGGGATCGGAAAAGGCAAACTCCTCTTTTCCTCTGCAGTCTAACCTTCCCAGCACAGACATTTCTCTTTCTGAGAATTCTAATCTGTGTTTGTGTATTACCCAAATTGTAGGAAACTGGAGAAGGGAAAGAAAAGCAAGACACACACACACACACAACTATACCTGATAATTTGCAATAGTTCAGAAAAAGTCTTCTGGATCTTATTAAGACGACTGATTTAGAAAAAGTGGTAGAATTTAGCCCAACTCAAAACTCAGGGGAGGCGAGCAAAGAGTTTCCCTGCTTCAAGAGGAAGCGAAAAGCTCTTTGGGTTTTAAAACTGGGGCGCTTTCGCAGAATTCTCGGGTTTGCTGCGGCTGCAGGGTGCTACTTACAAGCCTGACGGCTACGCAGGAACCCACGTGCCCCCGGGGTGCAGGGGACACCCCGATACCAGTGCTACTCCCGAGAGTTTGAGGCAGAGCCCCTGAAGTTTGCTTCTTGTCCCAAGGAACTTGGAGGTTGGGGGGCAATTGCGCCCGCAGCAGGGGCCCAACACCCCTCCAGAGGAAACCCGGGAGAAGGGAAGCCCTGCGGCAGCGGATCCCGAGCCCCTCGGGGAGCACAGCTCGAGCAGAGCCGCGCAGTGGGCTCGCGTGCTGTTGTGGACGTCATTCGGCTTGCCTGCATCCCAGACTGTTGGACCCGCTGGAAGGCCGCCCCCTCCCTCCTCCATTCCTGCCAGATCTCTGGCACCAACACTTGCCTGGGCCCTGGGGCGGAACAGGCTCCTGGTTACTCCTCACAGGCTGCCCAACCCTGGTTCTAGAAGACACACCAAATGGAGCAGAGGAGCCGGAGATCCGGCCGGGCGAAAAAGACTCTCACCCTGAGAGTTGTTTCCACTCTTAAACGAAAGTTACTGACGCCTGTTTTTCCCTCCCGTTTCTCTCCTTCCATCTACTGTGCCTAAAGTTGGACTTAAAAGGCCGAGTTTAAGTCAACCTGCAGCTCATTGGCTTGGGCAATTCAGGGGCTTTCGACTTATAAACGCCAACGCAGAACGCGCAGGAGACGGGTTCATTTACTTTGACCACATAACAAAAATGTTAATTGATGGAAACTTGCTTGGCGCGTGGACAATTTAGTCTTACCAGCATCTGAATTGAAAGAAAACTTATTTGTGTTTCTGAGGTTTAGGGTTTGCAATTTGATTTTGTTTAGGGCACTACTGTGTCGTTCCCCATTCCCCCTCGTATTTTCCCATTTGAATCACATTTTCATTAAAGGACTAAGGAGCCTCTCCTGACCAGGATTCATTACCTCTCGCGCTCCCTGAGCACACTTTCGGGTCGCCACTCCTTCCTGCGCTCCACCAGGTAGAGCCGCCACAATGTGCTGCGAGCCGGGAAGTGAACTCTCATCATTATTTTTCAAAGTCTGGGAAGTGTATTATCCTTTTTTCTAGTGGTAATTAGTTACCATAGCTTCTAATACGTAAATGTGCCCAGAGCACACCATTAACAGTTAAACGGAGGATTCAATTTAACACATGATTATATCTCTCATAAGTCATTACATTGGAAAAGTCAATGCTACTCATGCTGAAGCAATCGCAGGGTCCGGGGCGTCTAAAAAGGTCCGGTTCCGACGTCCGAGACCAAGAATGTGTGGAGAAGCGAATTCTGTTAGCCACGGCCCTCCCTGGTGGACTGCTGGCTGTAAGGATGAGTAGTGGGTGCGATAGGAGGGAGAAGAATTTAAGCACAACATGAGGTCTTGGAAAGGTTGCCAGCTGCTGAAAGTGGTGAGCGCACCACAAAGCGCACGAGTGCGCGCGCGCGCGCGCACACACACACACACGCACACGGAGACACACAGGCACGCACACGCATATACTCGCACACAAACACATGCTACTGGGAGAGAGAAGGAGGGGTAACTTGAGAGTTCTTCAGAGATGATCATTTGCTGGTCTTTAAGTAATAGACGCAAAGCTGACGCTTCTGTTGTTGCCCAGTGTCAAGCTGGCGATGGACCTAAGTGAGAATAAAAAGCCAAGTGGGACTCTGCGTCTTCGATTGGCCTCATCTGCCCACTCTCAATCCTGTGAAAAACACGAGCAGCGGGATCAGACCGACAGGGTGCGCCTGGGAGAAGTGTCCTAAGCCGCGGTGGGTGCTAGAAAAGGCTCTGGGGCACCCAACATGCACTTGCATCCTGGCACATGCCGCAGTCTCGGGGGCCAGGCTGTCTGCTCTCGCCCAAGGACATTTCTGCAAGACAACACTGATTTCCCTGGTGCTCAGTCCCCCAGTTCCGACGTGGGTGCTCCATGCTGGGTGGACATCTGGGGCCCTACCGTGTGTGGGCCAACTCTCCAGACTAGGCCGAAATTCAGGGCTCAAACCTCGGAAGAAAAGTGGCCCCAAGGGTTTGTCAGTCGTGGGAAGAGTCGTCCCTCCAACCACCGGGTTTCCTTCTCTTAAAGCTGCTGCTAAGACAAAACAAAACAAACTTTGGAAATGTTGGAGTAAGGGCAGGGAGGATCACCTAAGTAAATCACAGAAAACTTCTCTCCTGTTTCTTTCAGATGTCCCATGTTTATTCCTAGAACCACGTGCTGGCCAACTCCTGGGTTTGGAAAGATGATTGGTTTGCTACAATTATCAAGATGAAAATAAATATTAACTCTAGTACATTTAATAATTACACCTATTCATCTAACATGTCAATTTATTCTCAACATCCCGCATCCCCACCCCCATCCATTCCAAGTCTCTTTCAGGACTAAGACTGGAGGATGAGGCTGAATGATAAGAATAAGAGGAGGATGGCATTTTTTTCCCCCTAAAGTTCAAGATTTGTCATTTCATTCAATTTTTAATAACAGTTTAACAGTAAAAAGGCTGCAGAGGAAGTATGTCAAGAAGGCCTTCTTAATAATGAGAAATATTAAGCAGTAAATCTTGCAGCAAATGTGTCCCCTACAATGTTAATATGTAAAAGGAGAAAAAAAAAATCTGACTGGTGGTGGCTGTGGTTAATTCCTAATCAGAATGATGGACAGCAGGGCCAGAACAATACAAACTAATGGCTGTGTTGCTGATCACTTTACCCCTTGATTAAAGACACCCAATTATACCGCAGAACAGTGTCGTAATTATGTTTCTTAATCACATCCAGGAGGTTTAATTGCCTTAACGATGTGTTTCATTAAATGAATTTAGGTATTATAGTCGACAGTTTTCATACACAGTTGTTTTCAAATTAACATAATATTAGACATCGTCATGGAAATTGTTTTAATAATCATAATTAGACGCACCCAGGCTTTGTCTGGTAAATGCTGAGAGACGGGTCTCCTTCTGCCTGGGGGCTGCCCTGGTCTCTTCCCTCCTTCTGCCCCCACTCCCAGTCTGTGAGGGCTCCAGCTTCAAGGCCCTTTGCTGTTATGTTTTCTGAAAAGTTACAAATTCTGATTAATCTTTTTTGATGGCAAGTGGAGCAGAAAATATTCCTTTTCACCCCCCACTAAGTTTGATGGCATTTAGGGATATCTTTATGAGCGGAGGCTATCTACAAAAATGCATTTCGCATTCTGGATATAGAGGAAACACCTAACTTCTTCACCACCACCATCTCTGCAACCTCCACCACAGTAAAAATCACACTTTCTATATTACAGAGCTATATACAGGTCAAACTACAAGCCTATATAGTCATTCTGTAACAGAATCAATACCCCAACCATTCCAAACATAGACCCAAAAGTCTTTTATCAACACTAGCAAGTTCTGAAAATCTCTGTGGGCATTGTTTACACATATAATTGAACATAGTTTGTTCTTTTGTTACAAACAAGTGAAAAGCCACAATAAAATCAGCCTAGAGAATCCAAATCCATCTCTTTTTCCTTGGCCCTCAGGTGTTTGGAGACAGAGATTTGATTAAAAGCTCTTTAAGAAACTTCACCCTCTTTGATGGGTCCTGGCATGGTTAAGAATGGCATACAAGTAGCAAAAGAATTCCAGGGAGAGCAAGGTCTTCAAAGTTCATGCCAGTAGCCAGGAACTCTGGACCTCTTCCGGATTTCACCAGTGACCCCATTCATTGATCCTCCTATGTATGGCCTGTTCCAGCCATGGTGCTTTTAACAAGTAAACTAGTGCTACTCCTAATAATGTATCACTGCCAAAACTTTAGTTTCACCTTCTCTGAAACTCCTTTTTTTGTTACCTTTCAAGCAAAGAGTAACACAGAAGAGAGGTGATTGCTCCTTCCACAAAGCACAGCATAATAAAATGTTTGATCAAAATATTTTAATAAAGATTCTTTCTGACATAGATACACATACAAATGGTCGTACATAGCTGTCATAGTCTGATTGACCTATTTTATATATATATATATATATATCATTCTTTACACATCCAAAACCCGCCAACAGATCCATCACAGCTCCCAACTCACCATCCAACCTGACAAACTGAATTTGTATTATCTGCAAAGGAGTGGAAAATAGCAGGACTCAACAGCCATGCAAACTAAAACTGAAAGCTCACTTTGGGTAAATAGCTTCTTTCTCTTCCTTAGTTTTCTTTCTTTTTAAATTTTATTTTATTTTTTTTAGAAAAATAACAAAGGATTTCACACCATAGGCAAATCAAACCAGTCCTTTAACTTAAATAATTCTTCACAGTTAAAATAACTTATATATGTACATATATATGAAAAGCAATTAAATTAGACCTTTTTAAAAATGCACAGCACAGCCTGGAAAAATATTTGCTCAGCATGTTCTTACTTATAGGATCTATTGCTGTGATGTTTTTCCCTTTTGGAATGCAAAGGAGTCCCCTTTCAAAAAAAGAGATCAACTCATTCATCAATTAAGAATACACCTTTCCTGTAATTTTTGGACTGAAGCAATTTATTAAAGCTCAATTTAAATACAGGGATGATGCAACTGAAAATATCCAGGTGACCTTTCATAAACCTAAGCAGCTCAGATACATCAATATTTCTCTTCATACTTGTTGGCAAATAAACCTTTAAACACTTGGCACACAGTATAAGTTAATCTATAAAACAAAATTTTAGAGGCATGAAAAAAAATCTGCACATAAGACCCATGACCTTAACACATGATAAATACTGTTGATGTGGAAGGGTCATTGAAGAATAACAAATAAATACCATGAATTGTTAATACATCATCGCAGAGTTGAAAGTAACAAGGTGCACATAAATATTTTTAAATGCAATTCTTTCAGCCACAGTCAGTTTTTTATATCACTCTCGCCAAAACTTTGAGCATCTTCACAGGATTAAAGTTCAGAGACAATAAAAAATACAAGTCTTTCATAGCAACATGTCTCTCTCTCTCTGCCGCCCCCCCCCCCAAGTCAACATTTCAAGTTTTTCTCCTGGCTCAGAATCAAAATTTATTTCCAAGTGCCCTTTCTGATTTGTCTAAATGAATATTCCATCTCACATGCCACCCAACCCCGGACTCCTCCTCCTCCCCTCAGCGCTAGCCAAATTCACAATTATTAGTAGGATTAGTATTTCGCCATTCAGTACTCTCCACGCTGAGTAACCCAGCACTACTTCTCAACTTATTTTTCACCTTTAAGGAAGACTCCACTTCCTCCCGGCCTAGGCTGCCACCAAAGTTGCCACTTTTGTGAGAAAACAAGACATCCGTACTCCGTCCCAACTCCACCTCCCTCCTCCCTCCCTCCCTACCCCAAAGACCGAGATTCTGGGGATGTCAAGGCTACCAGTCCCGTGTGTCTCTGACACTTCTCTTCAGTTCTTGCCTCTGCTTTGTCTGCTCTGCAAGTGTTTCACAACTACGAGAGGACCAAAATAAAGGGGGTGGGGAGCAGCTTTTCGCTTTCCTCTAGCTTTTGGGTCGGTCTTGTGTCGGTCGGGGGAGTGTTTAAGGCTTCTCCGTGCACTGTTTGCAGAGGCTGGAGGAGACGCTGTTGAACAGGGCGCACTTCTCCGGGCAGGAGGCGGCCGGGGGCAGCCCGGCGCTGAACGGGTAGCCGGCCGCCTGCTCGTAGGCGCCGAGCGCCGGGTGCAGGGCAGCGGCCGCCGCCGCCGCCGCCGCCGAGCTGGGCAGGGAGGCGGCCGAGATGGCCTGGCCCTGGTTGAGGTAGGCGACGAGGCGCCGCATCTCCTCCAGGGCCTGCGCCTGCATGAGGATGTAGTTCTTGGCGAGCAGCAGCGTGGCGATCTTGGAGAGCTTTCGCACCGAGGGGCTGTGCGCGTAGGGGATCACCGCGCGCAGCTCGTCCAGCGCGTCGTTCAGGTCGTGCATCCGCCGGCGCTCCCGGGCGTTGATGTTCAGCCGCAGCGCCTTCTGCTCTTTGGATTTCTTGCTGCCGCCGCCGCCGCCGCCGCCGCCGCCGCCGCCGCCGCTGCCCCCGCCGCCGCCGGGGCCCCCCGGGGGAACGCCGGCGCCGCCGTGGAGGTGGGCGTTGGAGCAGCCCTCGGCCGCCTTGGCGCCGCCGCCTCCCGCGCCCGGGGACGCCCGCGGGTCGCCTACTCCGGCCCGCAGCACCAGCTCGCAGCGACCGTCGCTGTCGTCGTCGGGGCTCTGCTCGCCGCCGCTGCTCTCGGCCACCGAGCCCCGGCCCGCGCTCTCGCCGAACTTGAGGCACAGGGCGGCCCCGGCCGGCAGGCTGCCCAGGCTGGGGTCGCCCCCGACGCCGGCGGAGCCCACGAGCAGCCCGGGGACACCTACCCCGCCGCCGCCGCCGCCGCTCCCCGCGCCGCCGCCGCCGCCTCCCCCGGGCGGCGGCAGCAGCAGCCCTGCCCCCTCGGGGTCAGCCGGCTCGAAGCAGCCCAGGGGCGACGAGGAGGAGGACGCCGGGCGTTCCCGGGGCGGCGGCGCCAGGGACAGGTCCATGCCCGGGGGCGTGGAGCGGAAAGCCGCCTCCAAGCGCTTGGCGGTGGAGGCGCCCAGGCTCTTGTGCAGGAAGAGGTCGTCCTCGCCCGCGGCCGCCGCGCCGAGGTGCAGCCCGCGCTCCATGGTCCGGCGCCGGCGCGCAGCCCGGGCCCGCCGCGCCCGCCGCCGCCGCCGCCTGGGCTCGGGAGTCGGGCGGCCCGCAGACGCGCGCGATCCGGGCTCCGGAGCTGGCGCGCGCGTCGGTCCCGGCGCCGCCGGCGGCCCTCTCGCCCGCTTTCTTTTTCTTTTTCGCCTGCCCCCGCGCTCGCCGCCTCCTCTTCTTCTTCTTCTTCGTCTCCAGCCGATGGTGCTGGCTGCTGGGGCTCACCATGGGCCGCGGCCCCGCATGGTGGGAGGGTGGGCGCGGAGGGAGTGGAGCCGCCGCCGCCGCCGCCGCCGCTCTGAGCCCAGCCCCGCGCCGCCTCTCCGCACCGTTTATCTTGCTTGGATTCACCTTCAGGAGATTTCCGGACCCATCAACCAGCCGCCGCCACAGACGGGGGAGTCTTTTACATCATTATCTCTGAGTAGGTTATTATGAAGAAGACTCGCCTGTTGGGACAGCGCTTTCTACCCAATCAGGTTAACGTTTTAATTAATAGGATTAAAACGGTAACAAACAATCGCAGGCGCTATCTGGCCGCGAGTCTGAATAGTTTCATTTCCCAGGTCTGAAGACAGGCAGCAGCTAGAGCTTTATAAAAGGCGCCTGCTCCATTATTCTGCCTGCCATCTGTATACACAGCTTAGCGCATATGTTTGCAAGGCGCTGGGTCCTGTTAGTAACCCAACAACTGCCTTTAGCTTGACATGTGTGGCGACTTTCACTCATCAATGAGCACACTAAAAGCCCTACTTAGAGTGGAGGATGTTCTTTGCTCCTTCAGCAAATTGTAGATCGGCGGCGAAGCCTGGGAGTCCCGTGGAAAGCAGACGCCCCCCCCCCCCCCCGCCCCCCCCCACCCCCCCAGCCCCACCCCCCCCCCCGGGGGGTCAGCCGTTGGGGGAATTAACCGGCCGGGGGGGAATATAAAACACAACGGGGTGTGGGGTGGGG